>CALSCE010010634.1:4217145-4259395 GCA_943593645.1 Bovichtus variegatus
ACACGTGGTGGACAGAGGGGCGTGAAAGGTCCTTCAATAAAAGCCTTCACTAAACACAAATGTTTCCTGGGAATTTAGATGTTGCTGTGCTTTACTGTTAAGTCTCCTATGGCTTTTCCTAGTCATTAAACCACCGTCCAAAAACTCACTGAACAACTAAAGTCTGAGCGTATCCGCTCCAACTGTCCTCCGAGGAGGCGAAAGCACGCGGACCAGAATGTCAAGTTTGACAAACTCTAAAAAAGAAACAACTTCCGGCATGAACTGTCAAATTAAAATATCTTGCTGGCTTTTGGAGAGTAATACCAACGTTCTTATGTTCAAATAAAACATTATAACAAGTTTCGTAACTACAATTTAAATGGATAATTAAATTAATAGTATCCTTATTTCTTTCAAAATGACAGTATGACTCCAAAAGACTAGCTACGACATAACAATATAGGCTCACTCAATAAACCAGACATAACATTAGCTCGTTAAATAATTAACTAGCTAACGTTACTTGACAAATTACATAATTGTGTGTAACAGTCCGTTTTTAGTCGTTTTCCCCGGAACACCTCCGCACACACGCAAGCTATAGCTAGCTTAAGAATACACGTTTTAGGTGCTATTTTGAAGACGCAAAAAACTTAATTTTAACTTAATTAAGCCAAACTTAAGTCGATTTCTTACCGTCCTTGTCCAAAGGCAAACAGGTACTGACAAACGACAGGTTGAAGGGTCATATGCGACACAGTCCCCTGCAGCAGCCGCTGAATAGGGTTCAACACAACTGGCAGGCAGCACTAGCACACAGTGTGCTTTGGAAGCTACACAAGCTAGCGGCAGTACAGCACCAAACTTCCTGCCATAACTTTCAAAATAACACTCTCATTAGTTGGCGTACGGTCTTACAACTTTTTGAAGTGATAAAGAAACTCTAGCTTTAAAGTAAAACCGTTTGATATTTTGTTGGATCGAAAGTTAATCAAGCTTGTCGGTTTGAAGGATGTCGATTGAGCATTGAATTATGTATCTAACGTTACACGCGATATTTTAGTCACGTTACTTCTCCCAAATGAAAAGTATAAGTTTACATCATGATACCTTAAATGATCTCTCTAGAATTTGACACTATGTATATTCATAACTATATAAACCTCAAAGATGGAAGATACCATCAAATATATGACGTACAATTGGAAGAAAACATTGTAACAGCTGTGTCTTACTGTCTTTGTGCTTTTTGAAATGGGGAGGGGAGAGGCGCCCCAAACCTTTGAATAAGTGTGTTATTTTGAAAGTTATAAGCGGACGTTGTGTTCCATCTTGTGTCGGCAGCTCGACGTGAATGAAACAAGAAAAGTATAATCGCCAGACTTACTGTTTAACTGGACCATACAAGCGGTCGGGAAGACTCCTTTTAAAAAACTTTGTTTTTTTACAGACGTTCAAGAAACAAAACATATTTAAGAACAGACATGGCGCTCACCGATGCTGACGTACAGAAACAGGTAAAGTAGACAAGTTACACTCTGAACTATTAAGTTGAACCACATTATTTATCCCAGTGTCTAAGTTATAACTTTAGGTAGCTAACGCTAAACATAACACACGTTAACGCCAGCGAGCGGGCTAAAACCTGAACTAGCTTGTAACTGTTAGTTGCTTGATTATTATGCGCAAGCTAACTGTCGCCAACTTTCGATGTTGTTACTAAACTCCTTAACGTTACAATGTATTTAGTTTGGGTATTGGTAGTGTTAGACAGCTTTTGTGAAAAGTTTAAACAAACTATCGGTTATAACTACAAGTTAACGCTCGCGTTCCCTGTCAGGGTCATTTAAAGTCTTTCTAAAGCTATTTGTCATGAATTACGAAATGTTTTACATTTAGAAGGTTGACATGAACTTTGTGAGACTCCTGAATTGTAACAAACTATTTTGTGGTTTTTTTTCCCTCTTGTGGCAGATCAAGCACATGATGGGCTTCATTGAGCAAGAGGCCAGTGAGAAAGTTGAGGAAATTGATTCTAAGGTAATTGAAGAAGTCAGTCGGTCAGTCTCGTGATTTGTTTCTGCAGTGACAACAGTAACAGGCCTGGTCATGTGCATCTGTTCACAGGCGGAGGAAGAGTTCAACATCGAGAAGGGTCGTCTGGTGCAGACTCAGAGGGTGAAAATCATGGAATACTATGAGAAGAAGGAAAAGCAGATTGAGCAACTTAAGAAAATGTGAGTTGTCGGTCATTTATTGCCAATTTAGGAAGGAGTTCTATGAGTCAATGGCTTTGTACTTTACCCTTAAACTGTGAGCAATGCAGATCGTTTTCACCCATTGGTCATTGTCATGATCTTTTGCTTTACAACGTTGAATCAAAGATGATGTAATTAGGTTTTTGACACCGATCAAAAGAAAAAGCGACATAATAATAAAAACATTTTTTTAAAAAAAAAGATATCGACAATGGGATTTAAATAAAGTGAGATTCTTAAGAAAGAAGATGTATATATATTGTACATATGCCTTTGAGACATTATTTTGTAGCACCTTTTGTGGCACCTTTTGCTGTTTTGAAGCTTTACTAAATAATGACAAATGTTAGTAGCTTCCCCACATGATATGTACATGCACATGGACTTAAAGTGACAGACGATGATCCGACACGTACTCATTGATCTCAAGATAATGCAACACAACAACAGGCTTGTTGTTTTTATTGTTTAGAGCGCAGCTCTGATATTGGTTTGCCTGTTTCTGTCATTGTTTGTCTCGCACTTAATCCAAATTCTTAGGTTTGAGATTTACCAATGTGACATTTTTATCAATCTTTGGCAGTCTTGACTGGTCTTCAGATGGACTGAGAGACAAGAAGGGAAACTAATGTACTATCTGCGTCAACAGATTTGATCAGTTCTTACCAGATACATTTATTTGTTTCCTCCCACAAAGTTTTTTAGTCACTTTGCTCTGTTACCTTGTTGTTCTGAGTTTGTCTTTCCATCTCCTTGTCTTCTTAGTTATGGTTGCCTTGGTAAAGTCAATGCATCCTCCTTAAAGTTGAGTGTTGACAAAATATTTGTAACATCATCGCCTTCCTGGGCATGAACATCGCCTCGTAAAATCCAGGTGTGGTGGGAAAGGCCTCTTCACAGCAATGTGTTGTGAGAACTGGGTATCACACTGAACAGCTGTTTTATAGGCGTGCTGCATTACATGTTCATGTCTGCAGATAATAAACTCATTGACTTTACCTTCCACTCTCACAGCCAGATGTCCAACCTGTTGAACCAAGCGAGGCTAAAGGTGCTGAAGGCTCGTGACGACATGATCACGGTTAGAAATCTGTGCTCATATTTTACACAAATTCAGTTCATGTTACACGACTGATGCATAACTTTCTCACGTTTACGTTCAGTATATTGATGGATGCATACAATGTATTTTTTTTTTCAACTCCGACTAGATGCATGAGTGCTTATGTTTTCTCCTGATATGGTGTGATAAAATCGACCACACTTTTTCTCAGAGTTTTTTTTTCTCGTAAATTGTTTACTTTTAATGGTTCAATGGGTATTTCCAAGCCACCTGCTCCAAAGAAATAGGGGGCAGTATTTCACCTCTACTACTGGGCCTTTACAATCTAAATTCATCAATCATCAAAACCATCAGTTATTAAAAAATGTTATCCTGTTTTTATATTATATTTGTAGTAGTTTGTCATATACAGTATATATTGTATTGTAGTGTTGATATTTTTACTCCTGTGTGTCGGTTTATTAGTCCAAACTACTGAGAGTCAGTCTAAATATCTCTGCTATTTTATAATCTTCACGTGGGGCTTAGATATGTGTGTTTACTGTGGCACTGGAGGCTGTACGGTCCGTGTAACTTCATGTTTTGGTAGTTTGTATGTTGGCTTGGATCCGGGGCAGCAGAGACGAGGGAGCGCCTCTTGTTATTGTGTCTTCCTCTCTGCAACACGACACATAGACGTCTTTGACATAATGTCAACTCGGTCACCTCTTCACATTCGGTTGGCTATTTTAATATTTTAAAGTTTAAATACTGGCACATCTTACACAAGCTTTAATCTCAGAGAATTTCAGAGGTTTTTTTTCTCTCAAATGTAGGACTATATAATCTCAGAATATAACGTTTTTTCTTGTGGATATTACTCCCCCTGCGCTGGCCCTAATACGGAGTGGTAGAATAAGAGTGTTTATGACTTAAGTTTTAAGTCTAATCCAAATGAATCAGTAAAATCTCTAAACACTCTACCTGTGTTTTTTGTCTCAGGATTTACTGAGTGAGGCTCGTCAAAGACTTGCAGAGATTGCCAAGGACCCTGATAATTACTCTATCCTACTGGAGGGCCTGGTGATGCAGGTAAAATCTCCAACTGCTCTCATGTTGGGAGGATACAGGTGAATGAACAACTGATCGATTTATTGGTTCTCTCTTTTTTTCTGAGTTTGGGTTTTTCACTTTTCAGGGATTCTATCAACTGCTGGAACCTAAAGTTACCATTCGCTGCCGACAGCAGGATGTAGAAATGATTCAGGTTAGGTTGACTATAGTATCGCATGTTGTGAATATTGTATTTAGGAAAGCACAGGTAATTACAAGATCCTCTGCATCGTTTGTCACATTCGTGACAGTTGGTAGTGTTGTGTTTTATAAGTCTTTTTTTATTGCTTGACAGGCTGCAGTTAAAAAGGTCATCCCTATCTACAAAGAGGCAGTGAAGAGCAACATAGTCGTCAAAGTCGACCCGGAACGCTTTCTTTCGTCAGAGATGTAAGATGTATGTGTGTGTGAATGTACTCTAACATTAACTCTTGGTCTTTGATTTAAAATGTATTATCGGTTTACTTTTTAAAAAAAATTTTTTTTTTTTATGGTGACTGATTATTTATTTAAAAAGGCGAAGAAAAGATTTACTTAATCTGAGTTTGCTTCTCTCATATTTTTGTCTACATTTTGTTTTAACAGCTGCGGAGGGGTTGAAATGTATAATGATAATGGAAAAATCAAGGTTTCCAACACTTTGGAGAACAGGCTTGAACTTATGGCACAACAGGTAGAGTATCTATCTAAATCTTTATACACACGCCTTTTAACACCCTGACTGTAGTTTCTGCTGTTCGCCTGTAGAGGGCAGCACAGCCCTGTACTTTAATTGGGTGTTAATTAATTGATTGATGTAATTTATTATTTTTGCTTGTATTGTAGATTCAGGTAAGTTTACTAATTACAGTCATTGGTATTTTGCTTTTGTAAATAATTCAACTTCATTCAGTTATGTGTTTAGAGTACCGCTCTTGTCGCAGATGAATTCTGAGACCTACACAAAGCTGCAGATGCAGACTAGAGCCTTGTCACTACATTGGCATCCTGTAAAAAATTATTTTTTAATATTATTTAATAAACCGCTTTATGTCTGCACAAAGCAAAGACAAAAATCTTTGTCAAAATGTATGATCAGAAACTTTGATAAATGTTTCACTTTTTGCAAGCAAAACTTTCACGTTTAAGTTTTAGCACTCCACTTCTGCAAAATTGTGTTACCAGCGTCATCCGTGGAGATTGTAGGGAAGTTCAGGTCAAAGTCGATATTGAAGCATTCGTGTATGTCATATTTCTCCAATAATTTGCTTCAGTAATTTTACTTATTTGTGTTCTGACTCTCTTTACATTTGACAGATGATGCCTGAAATCAGAGTGGAGTTATTTGGAGCCAATCCCAACCGCAAATTCACAGATTAACAGTGGATTTGAAGAGAGCAGCGTGGACAGGCGTGGAATATACTGTATAAGGTGACCACAGACCATCATCATAGTGAGCAACAGTCTGCACAATCACCTACTTATCATCAGGGTCAAAGAAAAGCCTGATTTACTTCATAGGACACTACTGACGTGTTCATATATCTTTTTATTTTTGTACTAATTGACTGGGTAATAATTCAACATATGCACTTTTACTGTGTAGGTGCCTTCTATTTCACTTCTCCAGGGAATGTCTAAAGGACTGCTTTGAATTGCAATGGCAATGCAAATATGTATTTTTTTCAGTTGTTTTGGGAAATGTTGCTGTTTACTACTTGATCAAAGCTACATACGTATTTAGGTCACAATAGATGCCCATTTTCCCTTCACATACTTGGTCTACATTTGTCGTAAACTGCAGCCTATAATGTGGTCCGTCAACTGGTATGTTAAGTATCTCTTTGTTAAACAGTTTGACTGCATGTGCATACGGACAGCAAAAGGATGTTTACCATTGTTCTGAAGCACTTAATATACAATAAAAACAAAGAAATAAATATGTGTGACACAGAGAAATCAGCATGAATGAGATATCTTTATTTACAGCTTGTAAACAAACAGCCAGTACTCGGGCTATGTTCACTCTACAATGAGGAAAATGTAGTAGCCTAGGTATACTAGCCATATCAAAGTGTGTCTTGCATTAAAAATGTAAAAAAAAAAAAAATTTAAAAAAAAGAAGCTTTTAGTGCCACCCAGTGGATTTAAGTAATGGCAAACAGTTGGCAAGACGAGGTGCCATACTCCCTCCATGGGTGTCACAAATAGAATTGTCCTCGCTAAGTTGGACTCAAGTACCAAATCAATGTTTCAACACCACCAATTCCACTGAATTAATTTAAGACTTATATTTTGATGCTTTAGAAACTTAGCAATGATAAGGCTTTAATTGCATATTTTTTTTAATTTTTTTTTGTTATTGTGCACACATCTTTTGAAGCAATGTATTTTATGTGTAACTAAGCAGTAAAATTAGCTCTAGGCTTCTCAGAGGTTTTATTTAAACTTTTCGAAGTAGGGCTGCAACGGTATGAGATTTTCACGGCACGATAACCACTTCAGGAAATGGTATGTAATATAACACAATTATTATTATTATTATAATTCTTATCAGTTACATTTACCCTTTAGAACAGAATTATAAACCTGATTGAGGAAAAAAGCAGGTAACAATGTTATATAACTTAAGCATGTACATTTACATGTTAGCAGCACTATAGCATGTTAAATCAACTACTAAATGAAAAATAACATCAGCTGTGAGCTTTTAAAATATGTCTTATTATTATTATTGTTAACAATTAATACTGTATGTTCGCGACAGCACGGCCAGACTGCTCTTGTCTGTACCTGTAACTTGCACGCATACTCATTTAGGTCCGTTTCTTTTTCAATACTGTAGACAAGCAAATGTTCATGGTGAAACCGTTGCAACCCTACTTCCAAGCTGCGTCAAGTTCTACGAGACAGTGGCCCAGCAGTCTAACCTGTAGCCTTCAGGCAGGAAGTGAGCTCAGTGTTGGGGTATATTGTACGCTAATGCTGGGATTAAAGCATTACCTTCAGATTAACACATGACCTTTAGAGTTTCTGGCAGCCAGCACCTCCCAGTCGACTGAAGGAATCCAAGATTACAACTCCGACCTCACGGGTTGAGTGGGAGGAAACGCATAACAGGCTAGGCAGAAGGAGATTAAGCTCTCTTTCCAGAGAAAACACATTGAAATCTAAAGGATTGGCATTTGACGTCAAAATAGCCAGTCCAGAATCTGACATCAAACGTTTTGCGTTCTTAGCTTTTGGTAAAAATTGAAAGGGGAATTGTCACTTACATTGGATGATGCACAGTTCTTCGTCGTGACCTTTGCGAATGGTCAAATTGGTAGGCATTTTAGTTAGCAGCCTCAAACAACATGCATCAGCTCTCTTAACAACCAGACAGAATAATCTCTCAGCTGAAAGGAACAGCCCCAGACATATTGCAGCAATCACATCAGGATAACCGGGACAATTTGGGACACATACCCTCAGATTAGTCCCACACATACACAGGATCCTGTTAAACCTACAGAACCCTGTTGACGGCATGTAAGAACCTAGAGAAACATGATTAGTCTGAACCCATTGGTCCACTTATTAGTAAATAGAGCCTCTTCATATTGTAGACCATTCCTCATCCTTTGGTTTGCAGATTGTGGCCGTATTTCCCCTCTCCATATTCACCTTTCACTCAGTTGTGTCATTCATTCGCTGCAGATTTAAGCCGCGGAGACAACACAACCACCGCCACCAATGCCAAGCACTGCTATCCCAGCAAACCTAGCACCGTCTCCCCTACCCCAAGAAAGTAGACACCCTGCGCAATGCCAAAAAGAGGAGCGATGACCAAGGCACGACATGTTGCACCCTTCAGGAATGCTGATGGGCCCTCTCGCATCATGACGCGGCTGCAAAAGTACAGAGACAAGCAATGAAAGAAAATGTTACACGGCTCTTCACACTCATGAATATATTAAGGCAACAGATGTTTTCTTATAGACTAAAATCTTACCGTGTGCAGTCAACAATTCCTCTGTACGTGTCCTCGCCCTCACCTTTTTGCAAGGTCTGCAGACGAGTCTTTATGACTGTACAGGCATTTAAAACACAGAAGTGCACTGTCAGTTCAAAGATGAACGAGCAAACGGTAACCGCTGTGTCCACAAATGACAATCACAGGCTGATGGTAAATGCTAACGTAGTGTAGTTAAAACACAAGTAGAGAAAGTCAAAAAGTCAGTGAATTGACGTCATAGTTTTGCTTTAAAATATATAACTAAATGAAAGTTGCTCTTGCCTGGTACAGGTATTTGATGACTTTAAACTCGACTTGACAAAATGAAAAAAATGTTTGCAAGCCGACTTGGACTTTAACACTAATCATTCGTGACGTTACTTGGACTTGAGACTTTTGTCTTGAAAGTACTTAAAATACCTTTCTCTAAGCCCAAAGATTAAAACCTATGTTATTTAAAAAGTGTACCACGAATCAATTAATTTCCATCAGCTAATGTTAATGCTATCCAAGTCAACACTTCATTCCCCAGATCCACTTGTTTGATACCAATCCGACAGCATCCAATCAAGTTGCAGGAAAAAACCATGAAGAACTAACATTACGTTACTGAGCGCCAGCTGCACAAATTATATTCCATTACATTTGGTGAAGATCGCATTATAACTTGTTTTGGACTCTAAACTCAAAGTTTAGGACTTGAGTACAAAGACTTGAGACTTACTTGGGACTTGCATACTGACTTGGTCCCACCTGAAGTATTGCAACACCGGGTGTATATACACCTGCTATCTTTGTGAGTAGCAGAGGCTTAATTCCCCATTCACACCCCACCTGCTGCCCTACCATCTCTCTTACTTTGTTTCTTTCTCCCACTCACCATCCAGTGGTGTTACAGCCACAGCTGCTACTGAGCCTGCGCCGCAGCCTGCCACAAAGGACTGCCAGAATGGCGCCCGGGCCTGCCCTTTTTCCCGGCCCAGCGCGTTTAGGTTGGCAAACAGTGGGAAGTAGATCATTGAGAAGGGGACATCCCTGAAAGATAGGATTTTTTTTTTCTTTTTAAATGGTTGGATTAAAGGAAAGATGGAAAGGAAAGAATCTGAGAGAGAGCTGTTAGTGCATATAGACAGAGATGGGATGAACTGAAAACAAAGTGGGAGAGGGTGAAGTCACAGTAGGGAAGCAGGGAGAGAAAGAGACGTGGTCCCATTCAACTGCAGAATAGCAGCCAGACATAGCTGCAGGAATCTATTGATCAGTGTTGATTGGCAGATGTGTCAGGAAATACAACAAACGCATTGTGAGTTATGCAACGTAAAAATCAACTCATTACACTTAAGCACTGGTGACAGAGTTGAATGAAAGGACAGGCACAGCCGGAGAACACAAGCAACTGTGCATTGTTATGGAACGTGATATTTTTTTAAAGGTTTCCAACATGAGAGCAAAGTGTAAAAAGCTTTACGTGATGGACTGAGTGACACAAATGAGAGGACAATGAATTAGAATGGAGACAAGAAAGAAACTGTCTGAAATACTTCAAAACAGATCAAAATGATCTAAAAAATGACTGACAGTTTGCTTTTCTCCTGCTGCTATGTATAGAGTGCTGCAGGGATGACGTATATTTGTAGGCCGATCCGGAAGCTAGCATTGTGCTGGTTCCCTCGACAAAAAGTCGATGATATTTTTCCATTGGATTTTGGATTATTGCAGAAAATAAACTCTGTAGAAAAGAAAATGTTTAAGCATCAAATGTGTTCTTCAGCAAGATAATCTTCACAGATGAACACCGCTTTTATGATTTTTGAAGCGTAAACGCAATCGACAGAATTAATGACTTCAACTTCCCCGCATTAAATTAAAGGCGGACTAATGTTCGCCGTGATGGTGTTTAGTAGTCTCATTTAGCCACTTGTTAGCAACCGCCTTTCTTAAGACGCGTAAAAGCTTCAAAGCTTCAAAGCTCACGAGTGAGGTATTTACTGATGTATTTTATGTCGAAGAACAGAACGTTTAAATCTCTTAAGATTATGTGTAACCACAGACCTTATTTCAGGCATCTAACCAAAAACCCATTGACTTCAAGACGAAGGAAACCTGAAGTGCTGAAATGCTAAATCATTCCCGGGTTTTAGGACTCATTCCTGCAGCGCTCTATTTACGTTAACAGTTTGTCACTACGGTAAAGTAAACAACATACATGTACATGCACAAGTAAAAAAGAAAAACAAATATGTATTGTGAGTATGTGTGTTTGTGTTTATGTCTTTGTGTGTATGACCTCATTAAGGTGGCTCCTGCCCCCCTGTAGAGGCCTGCCAGTCCGTGAGTCTTCAGCAGCTCCGCAGTGATGCCGGTGGCCGAGGGCCTTGGGCTCGGTCGCGCTGGTGGGGGGGCCACCAATGATGGAGCTGGACCAGGGGCAGCAGCAGCCTGAGCTGGAGTTGGAACAGGCCTCTGGGCAGCTGATAGTCAAACACAGACAGTCTCAGGTTAGAAAGCACATGCAGGCTAATGTATTCCCACAGCCTTTACTGATACTGAACAAAGGATGAGCTACCAACCTTTGGTTTTCACAGTTTTGACAGAAAATAAATGGGAAGTTTGCCAAAAGATGGATGCTTTCATCTTTTACATTTACTGTATATTCAATATGTGAACACTCACTTTGGGTCTTATTTATTGAGAGGCATGGTACCTGTATATACTTAAAGGTTTAATGTGTAGTTCCAAGCAACCTGCTCCAAAGAAATAGGGGGCAGTATTCCACCTCTACTACTGCGTCCATACAATCTAAATTCATCAATCATCAAAACCATCATTTATTAAAAAAACAACTAGAGTATGTTAAGTTCATCAGTCAAGTTTCAGTCCAAACTGATGAAACTGAGAGTCAGTCTAAATATCGCTGCAATCCTAGATATCTGTGTGTTTACTGTGACACTGGGGGACAACGGATTATCTGTCTGTCTCCCAGCCGCAGCGCCTCCCACCAACGTTAAAGACGAGGCGAGGGTGCGAGTCGTTTACTCGTTTCTGCCACTTTGGATTAAACCAAAACAAACTATCAAAACATGCAGGAATCATGGCTGTAATATTGACAAGCCCTGAGTCTGCCTGAGTCAGGCAGCTGTTCTTCTTCTCCCTCTGGTCTGAGAGCAGACTGGAGCTACAGTGTCTCACTATCACCTCTAGAGGAACAAGTGGTTTACAGGCTGGACGGAGCAGCGCTAGTCAGTTAGCATGCTAATTTCAGTATATATCTCTGCAGCACAAACGTTTGTGACATCATGTCAACACTGTTACCTCTTCACATTCTGTTGATAATGTTAGTTGGTTATTTTAATGTTTTTAAGTTTAAATTCTGACATATTTTACACATTGAACCTTTAAGTTACTCCAAATCAATCTTAGTATAAATATTAGAAAAGTTGATTTACTTCCTGAATAGGATTTTCCAAGATGTTAATGCAATGCATCTTTTTAAACTGACGTGGATTTTGACACATTGCATCTTGGTATTTGTACAAAGGCAAATATTTTTACAAAAGAAAAAACATTAAATCCAGTGACCAACTCACCGATCCTTCCTGCATCCTGCAGCTGGATCTTCAGCATCTCCATGGGAGTTGTGACTACCACCTGACAGGTCCCAGCACCACAGCCTGCCAGTACCTCCCCCCACAGAGGCAGATGCCTGTAAACATAATAAAGTGTCAGTGACAGATATACGGTATTAACAAGAATAGGCTTCTGCAAAGTCATGAGTCCACATATTGATTTACTTGAATGTATATATACTGTATATATATATATATATATATATATATATATATTCTGATAATGTGACAACCTTAGCCTTACAAATTCCTCATTTTGGCCAATCAGTAACAAATGTGTTTGTTGATGTTGTTCAAAGCGTATCACTAGACTGATTAAAACAAGATCAATAAACACATTTGTAAGACTAGGACAATAATAAGGATATTATTGTGATATCTATAAAAACAAAAAGAATAATGATGGTATCAGTCTGATTCATATTTTACTTTGTTTACTGTGCGTTTTGTCTCTTTTTTTGCAAATTATTTTCTGTGTGGGGCGTTGGGGTGGGTAGAAAAAAAGCGAGAATGGAAAGAAACAAAATGATTTAAGAGGTGCAGATTATTTACACGATATTATCATATGTGTATTATTGAAGTGATGTCAGTATTTTCTTTTTTTTAATATCATGCTTATCGTCAATACCAGTATTTCACATCACCCCTATGTAAAACTATGACAAAGGTTTGTTTCTACTGTAATGCAATAAATTGAAACGTAGGCTATGTTTCAGCTGGACCTATAACGTTGCTTGAGATGCTTTTTGATGTAGCTTCATTATGTAATGTATCATTGAAGGGAAAAAATCTATTTACCCATCCTTAGAGAGCTTCTGTCTGAAGACGTCATTAGCAGCCAGCTTGATGGCTTTTTCTGGTGTAACAAGCGTGAGGTTCACCGCTGCACCTGGAAAAGACAAACAGGCAGATGACACACAACAGTTTCCAATGAGGTACACAAATAGAACGTACCTACACAGCAGCGTATGGCTCACGTCTAATAGCAGCAGATGCTGGTTATTATGAGAAAAAGATGACAACAGCCCAGGTGGCTAGATTAACTTTATAGTCATTTAAAGCATGGTTATAGTGTTGTTTGTTTATCTCAGGGTTCAAAAAATGCAAAGAATACCTCTGTAGCATCCAAAATAGCCCTCCGAGCGCACCGTCTTTGCCAGGCAGTCCAGCCTTTAAAGACAAAAAAGAAGGCAATTGACAGTTTTCATTAGGTCCAAGAATACACCATAGCAATGTTCATATGACAGACATCTAGGCAGTGGTGGAATGTAAATAAGTACATTTACTCAAGTACTATACGTAAGTATAACTTAACTTTACTTAGGTAATTTCATTTTACGCTACTTTATACTTCTACTCCACTACAATTCAGAGGGAAATATTGTATTTTTTACTCCACTACCTTTATTTTACACTTATAGTTACTTTTTACATATAAAATATATGATATGTTTATATCACATGATGCATTACTATTCTACTAATCTACACAGTAGTATACAAAATATCTAAAAGTGTAAAAAGCACAACATTAAAATGCTTTTTACATGTATTCATTAGTGATTTTAAAAAAAACTGAATAATATTGTATTCTAAAATAATTTTAACACTTTGAAAGGAGTCATTCTGCATAGTGAGTACTTTACTTTTGGTACTTTAAGTACATTTTACTGATTACATTGCTGTACTTTTAGTTACCGGTAAGTAACATTTGGAACAGTGTTGTCAATGAGCTGTGTGAGCAGTTCTGTTGAAATTCCCTTTTTTTATTCTTTAAAAAAAGAGCAGACCTCGTGATTGGGCCTTGAAGGGAATAAGTTATCAAAGCTATTTTTCCATCTCTGACTCACAGTGGAAAACCGCAGTCTAGAAAGTGCTGGTTAACACAGGATAGCCACACCCAATCATCCAGCAACATTGATGCCCACCAGATGTGCGCAGTTACACATTCAGGGTCTTTTAAGGACACACTCTCTGCATTTCCTCACAAACCGAAGTAATTGAATATGAAATAGTTTCCGTGCATTCCTTTGAACTTTCGTCTGGTTTCGGTTAAGTTGCCACGAGGTCCATCAAAACATACACTGTACACAGCTATTCCTCTAATATGATCCCATGAGCGAGTTTTGTACAAACTCACAAAAACACTGGGCTAAAGATGGGAGGCGTGTGTTTATCTCCACACTCTGAGATTCAGGGGGAAAGTATGTGAGTCAGCATCATGTAAATAATTTGGTTTTTCAGTTTAGAGAGTTTTTCATTGGTTAGATTTGCATAGAGAGAGAAAATGTCTTGTCTGTAACCCTTCCCTAATTTACAGATGAATTTAGTCTAGAGTCTTTTTCTCAAGAACAATAAAAGAGATTGTTTCAGGGATGCGAAAACAGAAAATGAAGTACAAGAAAGCTCTTATCTTTGCAAGTATGTGGCAGATCAATGACAGTCTCGGGTTAACTCGGACCAGGGGAGCCCTACTCACATTCCTTCGTAGACTTGGACGCCCTGTTGGTTCTGCAGGCGGGTCTTGGCCAGGTCAATAGGAAATACACATGTCACACCAACCAGGCCTGCCACACCCCCATTAATCAGCTTAGCAGGGAGGCTGCTAAGGGATCAACATAGACACACGCACACATGCATGCACAGACCCATGTAAATGTTGTCGCCAACACAAAGCCATGTAAATGACACATCCATTCATGGACAAAGATGCAAATAAAGCGGGCACACCGAACCCACACACAAACGGACACACACAAAGAGAGTGTAAAAGCCCAATCTAGCTGCTGTTTCCTCTTAGTGAATACATTTTGATTTGTCTTGATTAAGCATAACAAACATGGTAAAAAATACTTACCTAACTTTCTTCTCCGCCATCCTGCTTGTGTTTGGGCTCCAGGCCCACTCCTCCTCCTCCACCACCTACCCCTCCTCTTCGTCTTCCTTTTCCTCTTCCTGTTCCCTCCCACACTTCAGCGCACAGCCCGAAGTTGTCACCAAAGCTCAACCCTAACCTGCCCACCCACACCACAAATGCAGCTCACTGCTTCTTTTAATGCGGCAGCAATGGGCCGCCTTCTTCTTCCCCCTGGGACGGCTGGCGTGGACGCCCCTTCTTTTTCTGTTGTGGCCAAAACCACCGATGTTGGATCTTCTGGCAAGCCTTTCTGCTTTGTTGTACCTCACACCAAAACCCAATCTCTCTCCCACTTCCTGTAAACACAAAAACTCACGCAATTAATATGGATTAAATCATTTGAAAGAGTTCAAGTAAGATCAATGTTTCTCTATGCTGTATGACGCTTCTCTTGCTCAAAGCCATGTTGAATAGACATCTGTGATGCCGTTATAAGGCAGTAGGAGTGTATCTTTGTGATGGAGTATTGACACACCACACATTAACTATAAGAGCCTATCAAATCCAGATTTAGTCATTCATAAATGTGAATAGCAGCATATCCCAGGACTACCACACTGAGACAGAACATCTTGAGTCCCTCTAATCTGCCAAGCTAAAAGGGATAAGAGTATTTGATCTAGCAAGGAGGGCAGAACTGAAAATGAGGGGCTTACCGGTATACTTTTACCACATTTTGGAATCCCGCCTTTAACAAAGGACTGAAAAGGAGATTTGATTGGAAGTTGGAAAATTAGTTTGACAAGCTTTTTTTTTGTTTTTTTTCTGTATTTGTTTTGGAAGTACAATAGTTTGCAGTCTGGCCTTAAGATGTGGGTAGCGCAGATAATACAAATGCTGTTGAAGCCTTATTTTTGGTTCACAGCTCTTGCTTTCCTTTACTATGTTTGACTGTTTCTTCCCTTCTTTTTCTGACTTTTCCCCTCCTTACTTCCCCCCCTTCCCTCAGCTCTCTAATGAATCTCTCTCTTAATCTCTCCACCTCCATTCCTCCTCTATTTTTACCACTGTAAATCTTCACTCTATCCTCGCCTGTCCTCTCCTCTGAGAGTGACGGAAACAATCAATGTTTGCTTTGCTCATCTTCTCATCCTGATTTGTATAATTTCCCCATCACCTCAACTTTTTCATCTACAAATGTGTTTTCCCCCTTTTCCTTTATACTTTTTTAGTTTTTTCAATTGCTGGATCCTAGTCACATTCTACACATGCCTTTTACTGAGCCTCTTTCTGTGAAACTTTCTTTCAGCTCAGCTCCATTCACACACAGTAGTGACCCTGCCAAAGCACAGACAAGGGTGCCTCACCCCAAGCCAACCTAAAGCTCTCAGACCTCTATTTCCCCCAAAAACTGCACTGGTACAACCCTGCTCACTCAGTTCACACAACACTAGCCCCCACAAGAAAGCTTTCACAAAAACTTAATTTTCATTCCATGACAGAGATATAGCAGTGGGGAATGGGGGTCTTACCTCTGCCGGTGCATCCCACAGACAGGATCAAGCTGTCCACTTTCCTTTCACTTCAACAATGCGTGCAGCAATGGTAGTCAAGCGAGAGCGAACTGAGAGAGCCAGCCGCCACTCAGGGGCCGTTGCACAAACACCAGCATTGTCCTGCTGCCTAAGTCCCTCCCTCTCGTGGTGACTCCCTGTGTGACACAGTGCCAGCAACACAGCTCTGCACTAACACAACTCGACATAAACTCATGCAGCTGCCACAACGCACGCAACAGACACGGTAGGGACAAATACCCACAGCTATAACTCTGTGTGTATGGTTTCTAAGAATATATTTATATACAACAGCAACAGAAAAGACCGTCCATCAGTAATGAGCTCTCTATTCAACAGACCCAGTATTACATAATACCTCATTGAATTCCACAAATGTTCACAGACTTACAATTACTACCAAGGTAACACTGAAATACCAATATGATTATCATTGTTTGGGGACATTTTATTTATTTATATTGGGATGTATGTAAAGGTAATTAAAGGACAAGTAAGTTATGTAAGGTCATCAACAAAAAAGTGCATGTGACTGCCACAGTAACCACTCATTGGCTCTCAACTATTTTTTTTTCTCATAAGAATTGACTGATGAATTGATTCCTGTTGATGGAAAAACAATTACTATCAGTGATCATTGCACTCATCAGCAGGGACAATCTTTCATCAAAGGTTATATTTTCTAGGTTGGCTTTCACATTTTAAGTAAAAAAAAAAAAAAGTTATTTGTGGTGTGAATAGAAAACTGCTTGTGGCCTATATATCAATATGGGGCATTACCTCGATGATGCCATTTTTGTAATAGAAGACTACTTTAGACAGAAGGTAAATCAAATGAATCTTTATTCGAGGATAAAATGATAAATGGTTTTGTCGACTGGAAAAAAATTGAGGAATAGTGTCTTCTACACTACATAATAATATGTAGTATATACGTACCTCCTCTCATTATACGTTCCTTAGCATACTGAAATATCCCAAGTAAGGAAACAAAATGATTTTTAATTTTTTTTATTTTTAGTATAATGGGCAAAATGTAAATAAGTTAATATATAGTGAAAACATAACAGATAGACAGGCGAACTTGCCCAGTGACATGTGCATACACATATACTATGTGTTACAAAACCATGAGAGCACATTTTTAAAATGAAAAGCTCTATTGGGAAATAAAACCACAAATCTGATAATTGTGGTGTCCTGAAGTGGAGGACGAAGTATGCAAATGCTTTACGTACAAGTAGCAGTGTAAAACCAAAAGTACTGCATTGCAAATCAAAATCAAAAGTAAAAGTACTCAGAGTGGAACCTGTCTGTTATATTTTGTGTATTATCGACATAGCTGGTCAAGGGGTAGCAAATTCTATTGTCTTATTATACTGTTAGATATTTTAATCAATACTTTATAGTTATGCATAAATACTTTATCATACTTTATAAAATGATCTTATATTACAAGATAATATAATAATAACATATAATATATATCTTAGAAATGTAAAATAGCATGTATAGTATGTCAACATTGTACAGCACGTTAATAAATGTACTGATATACTGGGGGTTGATTTTGGTTTGGTGGTTTTCTATTTCAATGGGCC
This sequence comes from Bovichtus variegatus, assembly GCA_943593645.1. NCBI lineage: Eukaryota > Metazoa > Chordata > Actinopteri > Perciformes > Bovichtidae > Bovichtus > Bovichtus variegatus. The sequence continues at coordinate 4,235,175 of CALSCE010010634.1, forward strand.
GCCAACATTGTCAGGGTTACAGAGCATAATAAGATCAACTCAATGATCCTAACTCAGAATAAACAGCAGTGATTTATGAATAAATCACAAATTACATACAGTAATGAGCTGTCTTGATAAATACAGTCCATTTGGATTCAAGGACAAAAAAAGTTGAAGGCTAGTTAACTAGTTGGACTTTGCCCATGTAGCTCAGTTTTACTCCGGGATAACTGGTTTGCTCTGTTGCCTGGCAATGTCACAACCTTACATGGGACTGATGTTCCCAAGGTGTCAGCAGTTGCCCTTCTGACAACTGCTGACACCTTATAGCATGGAAGAGTGTGCAGGTTTACAATCCAACCAAAGACCTGTTATTTATTGCACTGATTAACACCTATATATACAGTCTATGTGATTAACACACATTCAACCAGACTGGAGGGGCTAATGAATGAATTAAATCACGTGTAGTAGTCTCCAGTTTGAGTGAAAATCTGTGTTGTCTCGGCCCTCCATTGCTCATGGGATGTATCGCAGTTGTAGACAATCTTAAGTCAGTTTACCCACTCTTTAAGAGTGATGGACAGAGCAGTTCTTTTCAGTGTACTGAATCACTAGAATCCATTTGTTGAAAAGATGTTCAAAAGATGTTCAAAAGATTTGCTCACTGAATAGTTCAGTTGCTGCCCGGAACTGCGACTGCACATTCCCACTCGTCGACCCAAAACACGGCTAAACGTTCAGTTCAGCTTGCTAACTAATGAACCGAGAAAGCTGAGGTCCTGCCGTATTATGTACAGCGCGTATATTTTCATGTCACCTTATTATTATATGAAATATTTGGTACTACTTCCAACATCAAGACATGAGAGGGAGGGCTCACGTTCACGGTTGTTCATCAAGGATAAGCCAGTGAGCTGAGAATTTAGTTGGATAAAGAAACCGTTTTCAAATTAGTGACTTGAATCACTCCCTCAGTGAGTCCCTGCACATGTCCCCGCAACAGACTGAGAGCTCAACTGAACTGAGAAATGAATAGATCGTTTCAGAAAGTGATTCAGTTCGGTTCGTTCACCCAAAAGATTCAAATTGTTCATGAATGACACGGCACTACTCATTAGCCCCATTAGCAACAGAGTTGGGGAAGGGGGCTGGTCAGTCTGTCCAAGACTTTGGTCTCCAGCAAAATATCTCAGAATGTCATGGTGTTTACTGCGGCAATTCAGGGTCCCTTGAGAATGGAGCCGAGTGTATTTAGTGACCCCATCACCTTTCCTCTAGCACATCTATAATGCCATCAAATCCCCTGTAAAAGCACCTGTCTCTTTGGATGCCAGATCCACCTGTTAGACAGTGCTTTCCACAATCATTATCAAAGCACCAAATTAATAACTTTTAGAAAAATGGTGTTCCCAATATATATTAAGGTAATTTTGCATTACAACCATCTGTATTAAAAGGGTGTAGATGTGATCATAATTGTCATTGAGGTTACTCAGCACATATTGTATAATATACATGTATATGTATAATATATACAGTATATATAATAATATATGTACATATGGTATACATATACTGTATATGTCATGTTTATATTAGGCTCCTAAGAAAATTAGCCCTGTCCATGTTGGAGATATCATGAGCTTTCCTCTTGCACCACACTTAGGCCAACATGTTAACTACACATCTCATGAATCTAATAATTTAATTTAATACAATACATTTGCTGATCACACTTGTGCTTCTAAGAAGGTCAAACCTTCTGATCCAAAGAAGCTCATGGCCTTTTCTCTAGTGCCACCCTCAGGGCAAACATTTACATTTTTGCCCAACTATTGGGTAGATTTTAAAAAATATCATTGTGTGTAATATAGCTGCAGGTTTTAGGCTGCCCTTGAATGGGCTTTAAGTGTTGTTTGTTAAATGTTTATATTTATTTAGGTTAAGGTAACATAAGGTGGTTATTTAAATGCATACATTATATTGAGTAGTTTACGCTAACATTAAATCTATACAAGCTATATGAGGAAAGTGTTTATAAAGAAAAATCGTTTTTCCAGGACATACAAGTCTTTTTTTTCTGATACTGATGGCTGTCTGCCTAATGTTTATACTACATTGGTGTTTGCATTTTTTTTTTGTTTCCATGGTAAACACCTGAGCAAGAAAACTTGGTAAATGTGTAAGGTCGGGTATGATATAAAAACAATCAAATTGGATATAATAAGATTTATGTGCATAGGCATATAACTTTGAAAACATCCCTGCAGGGCAGATTGTCCGCTTGTCACTCACTGTCTCTCAGCACCACTGCCTCATAGTGCACTTTTTACATATTGCGTTGGGGGGAGCCCCTGTGTAGTGTATTGCCCATAACCTCCACCGCGATGTTGTTTACAAAATATAAATGAAGCTGGAAATGTATTGAACGTGACAATGATCACTAAACAAGCCTTTAGGATTTAGGATTCTTTGGAAATTGTTAGTTGTGTTGTTGTGAGTAAATCAAAAGCATGTTAGGTAAAAAATAACAAAAAAAAACGTTGAAAATAGGAACTAGGAAATGGACGAGGATATAGTAAAAAAATATGTCAAAACAATTTGAACTAAACCCTCATCTCCGCAAAAACGAAAAGCACACTGATGTCACTTAAAACAAGTTACCTGGATCATACCTGGTTCATCTTTTTTAGTTTGTTTTATTCATTCACCATTCAAAAGCATTCCCTTTAAACGGCGGCCGCACTATCAAGCTAATGGGGCCATGTTAACTTTAGACTTTTACTACTATAACGAACAAACAAATCAAATTACAAATATGTTTAAAAATGACATGTTATTGCGGTAAAAAAGCAACATGCTCGACGCTATACAGGCTAGTTATGTTCACATATAGGTTACCATAAAGAGATAAGTAATCGTCTCCCCCCTGCTCGCCGTGCGGTGGTATCGTCCTTCCCATCTGTTCAGCTCCTGTGAGACTCTGATTGAAACAGATTGTAGCGCTTCCCGGGTCGCAATGGCAACTGTCCGAACAGGACCACAGCAGCAACTTTTGTCGTATTTGTAATGTTACAGAGACATTATAAGTCGCTGAAGAAACTACTTTCTAATGTGAGAAACAAACGTTACACAATTTTTGAAGTCCGAAAATGTCCCAGGGATGTACAGTTTCTGTGGAAGAGATCCAGTCTTGGTGGGAAGTCCCCGCCATAGCCCACTTCTGCTCGCTGTTCAGGACAGCGTTCAACCTTCCAGACTTTGAAATAGAGGTAAATTAAAAGTGTGGTTGCTTGCAGTAACATGAATGTCTTTTATTACGGAAATGAGAAGTTGTTTGTGTCAGGTTTTTTGTCTGCGTGGTCTGTGGAGCGCATTTTGTGTAACTAGCTATCGGGTTAACCAGCTTAGCAGTGTCCTCTGAACTTCTCGTTCGTTAACGTTACTAAGGCGATCCTCTTAGGTAACGAGCTAGCTAGCTAGCACAGATCAAAGCTAGCTAATTACCGGTCCTCAAAGTTGAAAAAATGTCATAAGAGACGTCAGCTGAAAATAGCAGTCATGAAACAGTTGTGTCGCCCGATGTCCACTGTAACGTTACGTGTTGCACTAGCGTTATATCCACAGATACTCGGATGTTCCTGAGTAACTTTAGATAAAGGTGCTCTTGTAACAAACACCATGTGCCACTCGTTTGTTTTCATTTAGCCAGAGCCTCATGTTTATGTTGAAGAGTAACTTTATTTCAGGTAATTCAAACACAAGGTAAACGAGAGCTGATGAGAACATGCTTGTGTGATAAAGCGACAAAACAATACGACATTTATGAACATTTAAGTGTTAACCTTTTTATTTTATTTGTAAGATTAAAGGCTATTTACGCGACTGTATAAATGTATTTGTAGAGCGAAAAGTCGCGCAATAACTTGTCTTGTCCTGCTTACTGTGTGGCTGTGTTTTTGTTTCCTTTTTCTGTCATATAAAGTTAAGTTAATGGCGTGAGGTTCCAGTTTATTGTCTTGCAGTTGCAAGCCATCTGGCTTGGGTAGCCATAGGGACGCAGATGCTGTTCAGGCATTGTTTACTCACCCAAGTCCTGTTTTGTTGCAAGAGGCGATGGTTTAAACGTTTGTTTCCGATATCAAATCGAGTACAATAAGTTATAGAGGTAAGATCGTCCCCCTGCCCTCTGTTCTATCAGAGAATAAGCGAAATATTTGACACCACAATTACATAATACAACTTTATCATCGATTCGACCCCCCTTGTTCCTTCAGATGTATTCGGACTTTACAGAACAGCTAATTCACAACATGTAGGTCTATCTATTCAAGTTCTACAGGAGAGTTAATGCCAATTGTTTAATCCATCGAGGAATGATTGCACTTTAAAGAAATTGTTAAGGTCAACATCACGCATCAACAGTCTCCATCACTCAGTCATCCCCACCCCCTTCGGCAGAGAAACACACGCAGGCATCGCTTTGTTATTAAACGACGTGCAAGCCAGATGGGGGATCGCATTGCGCCTAGTTTACATGAAAGTTAAGTGTCTCCTTTAAGATGGGGTTTACGCGGAAGTAAAGAATTATTGTTAAAGCCAATAATGAGTTATCCGGTTGCCAAAAACTCATCGGTTGAGCATCTTGAGTTTAACTTTACAAGAGCTTTATTTGACGCCAGTTCAGTTTAACACGAGGGTCGTTCTGATGCCATACCAGTACAAATGATGTATTCGTCTTTAACCGCATCACTAAGCACATCACATGTGCACACCCCCTCAGCTGAATTTCGAGGAAATATTGAGATTGATGTAGTAGTCTTATACGTTGACATCTCAATCAGACACACAAGTGTTCAAGGTCATAACTCCGTTGGTTATCATTAATAGTATCTGCAGCTGCAGTTATAATAATAGTTAGACAGTAAATGGTAATGGAAGCTTACTGCTTTTGTGGAAATACATGTCTAAGGAAAATTGAGCAATATTGAGTAGGTGATGTTTTGAGTGGGACAACAAGAAGTATAGCACAAATTACTCAGTTCATCTTATTTTGTCGCATATTTGTGGTATCTGAACCCATCATGGAGGGAATTTTGACATTGGTCTACTGGTACCTGGGATGGTTCGGAATCAAAATGGCTATGTGACTATGTTGGATCCTGGATTTTGTCTTTTTTTTTAGGGTCAGATTCTCACTTCTAGGCTTTAAAAGTGACTGTATGTTGTTGAACATATGTGTGCATGAAACCTAATAGGCATTTGGATAGAATACTTATTTTAAGAGATTAAAACACCATTGGAATCCATTACAACTGATGTTAATCCGTGCAGGAACCCCACAATTCTGTATGAAAGAGCAGACTAAAAACACATTTTAAACCACCTTTCAAGCCTTCACATGGTGAGCGTTTGATCTTCAAAACATATACTTTGGGTTTGGTACCACTTCATATTCATTTGCAGCTCCTGATAAATATATTCATATTTGATTCCAAAAGTGTGCATTAACTGATCCAGTCAGAAAGTCTTTATTTGTCCCACAGTGGGGAAATTGACAGTGTTACAACAGCAAAGGGACAGTGCCGATGAAAGATTGATCTTGATCTTATGTACAGGTAACAATTTGTCACAAACCAAAGCATGTTGTCAGCTTTAACAAACTCTGTCTGTCTTGATATGTGTGCTGAATGGCTCTCTAGTGTGCAAAACAAGAAATCATGTTTTTCTTCCTTTTTCCCCCTCTGTTTTTCTTTCTACTGGAGTATTTCTGTGTTGAATAAAGCAAGTGGCTTTCTCATATTCTAATGTACAAATCCAATGCCCTTAATGCTGTTATGCGTTGTGTTCTTGGTGAGTTCAATACTAATTCTACCTAAGTAGTTGTGTTCTATATGGAGACTTTTAATAGTTTCAATAATAGCCCAATCAGAGTTTAACTACCTTGTGGAGCTAGATCAGAATAAACTGTCCCAATCTGAAATTTCTCATGTTAATGATCCATTGTCTTGCTTTGAATTATTTAAATATCTGTACACCTATTTGCCCACTTGAATTAAGTAATGTTTAGTAGTTTTGTAAACAGTATGCCCAATGCATCCCCTTGTATTGTACTGCCCATAGAGCTGTTATGCCACTGAGTGTGGCCTTAAGATTGCTATGTGTACTTTCAGGCAAGATTGTGGCTGGAGCGCTGCTTTTTCACTGTTGTGCATTTTGCCATTTGGTGTGTAAAGTGGAAAATGAGGCAATGCAGACCCCCTTAGTTTGACCTTCTGTCTTCAACACTGCAGATAGCGGGAAGACTCTGCACAAATCACTTCACTAGATATGACTATATTAAGATATCAACTCATGTAGTCCTGTCCTATTAGTCTAATTTTGCTGCTCTTAGGCTTTGCAAACTGAAATATTGACACTAAACTCTGGCACTTAGAGTAGGGTAAAACAGTAGTCAGCAATGGCTTGTTCCAGACTGAGTACATTTGGATCCAACATTTTTACTTTCTGAGGACTTTGTGTTTGTAGAAATAAGAGAAAACGCTCAGGCAGACATGTTTGTTTTGCTTAATGCCATATACCAGCAACAAGACAAGCTAGCCTGGGCACCGTTGCGAGTGTAGCACTTTGGGCAGTCTCTCTCTCCCTCTCAGTTACCTTTGCCTTGACATGTATAGTTAAGGTTGATGAAAATTGATGAGCCACTCAGATGTAATAATCAATCAATATAAATGTGACACCTGACAAAGTCTTTCAACTTGAAGATCAGTTTCTTTCGTCTTCCTCTAAGATATGCTTGTGTTAGAATGGTTGTGTAATATCAGTCAGCTCCAGTTGCACTCCTATCTCTGGTTGTGTAGATATAATTACCCAAGATTTAGGGGTGGAAAAAGGGGCAGGAAGTGTCTGTCATTGGTCATGACGGAGTGAGGGGCGTCAAGTGATTTCCCTCTGTCCTGGGGTTTAGTGTCAACATTCTCTGACATACCATCAGGTATGTCAGAGAATGTCCTTCCTTGTGGACATAGAATGTCCTTCCTTGTGGACATAGCATCTTATATTGGCTGCTGTTGTCCTGTGTCAGTCTTTGCCACCCTGTCCCTGTATTATAGACAGCAGAGGTCAATGTTGTGGCTGCTGAAGGCCTCAACAAACTCTGCATTGTTGCATTGCATTTCCATGTTGTTAGACATCTATTCTGGTTTTTCCCTCTGTCAACTATTGGAGATGAGCAATAAGGGTGTGGGGGTGAATACCTTCAAAGCATTAGTTTGTTGTGGAGCTCAATTGTTCAGAGTGACGAGTCTGAGGTCTTGTTGCCTATTTCATCACTTTCAAAAAAACAATAAGAACTAAATAAGTTTAGTAGGTTTTTGTGATTTTTAAAAATATATATTTTTTTGTTCTATACATGCTAAATTGTAATACGCATGGAGAAGTCACGATGGCTGAGGCAACTGAAGAAATATACACTGTAACCGTGTCACTGAAACACCTGTTTCTTCTCATAGTGGAGGCTTTTGTAATGAATGGCACATTTGAGACCACAATGTTTTGTACGCTGTGAAACTGCTACCAGGCTGGATGTTGACAAACTCGGCAAGTGAGTCCGACAAGAGTGCTGTGGTACTGTTGGGGCAGCCCTTTTTTCTCTACGGTGCTGGTCAGTGATAATGGAGCCCCCCCACCCCACCATCTCCTTGGCTTGCCTTACAAAACAGCCTCTTGCACATTGTTCCTTGGCTGATACACTTCACTGTTGCTGGTTTCCACTTTCCTCAGGCCGCAGGCAGTGAGCTGGGAAAGCAGTTTGCGTGCGTCCGTGCGTGCGTGTGTGTGTGTGTGTGTGTGAGAGATTTGAGTGGGTTAGATGGAGAGGAGAAAAAAGAGAAGTGGGAGGGAAGGGGAAACAGGGGAAGTGGAGAAATGTGTCGTAGAGATGGAGAGTGGGTGAGCTAGGTAGTGAAAGCACAAAGAGTGCGAGAGTGACCTGCAGGAAGGAGGCCCAGGGTCAACATGCCTGTCCCCTTTGCCTTGTTTTTTGTCTCTGTTGCTGGATCCTCAATGATGTGCCCTTCATTGCCAGACATAGCTCTTCATGCCAAAGACCTCTGTCCCTGTCATCTCCCACACCATGCTCACATCGTCATGCATTTATTCGATGTATTTTCATCACCTGGCTGTCATAATTGTGAAATCCGACTTCAGTTGGCCTTGTCTTTACGAGGACATTTATAAGCCTTCAAATTGGATTTTTCATGTACAAATGACCAACATAGCTCTTTGCAGTTTGCCATGTTGTTCTCAAAACCCCCTAATAGATTATGTGATGATATGATATGATAAGAAAAACAGAAATTACGCAGGAGTGGGCTTTCAAAGCCAGCCAGCAGTTTTGAGACAGAATATTAATTTTCTCATACCAGCTAATGACAGCCTTTACCATCCTAGTTTGGGTCAAGAAATGAAGAGAAACTTAGCGAAACAAGTTAGACTCATACTGTACACTGAAGTGACTGTTTTCATTCTGGCTGGAGAATAATCTTTGAGTATGGGCTTTAAAAAGGGTTCAGCTTTTTAGACATGCTAGCAGCGTGGCTCTATGGATGGTGATGTTAGTCGAACTGTCGGACAGTCCATCTACACTTTGATCCAGTCTGATTTGAAATCCTTTTGACTTCTGTGATCCTCTGACTTTTCAGGAAGTTTTCAGCAGGACAAAGTTCTCACTTACCCTGTAAAATATCTCAAAATCTACTTGACAGTCATTGTTCCAAGAGGAGACCCTAATAACTAGTGATGCCCAATCCTCTATTGTCACCGGCTAGAAAATGCATTCCACCAATACCAAATACCTGCAAAACTCAAAACGTTCCTATCGGCCTCAGTTGTACTTTGTGTTTGCTGCTAATTATCAAATATTAGCATGCGGACATGCTAAACTAAAACGGTAACTATGGTAAACATTTTTACATGCTAAACATCATCATGTCATTGTGAGCATGTTAGCATGCTGTCGTTAGCGTTATAGCAGCTGTTCTTTTTCAGTAGTTCTGGTTTAGTTTATGTCATAGTAGGTTTCTTCACAGGCATTTGTCGCCACCCTGGTGTAAGAAGAATGGCTGTTGCTGTTCCTAAGTGATTGAGCAAATTCCATCTTTTCAAAAATATGCCTGAGACATCTTGCTGATGTTTTTACTCTGGTCTATCACCAGTACTGTTACCTGAATGACTGACTGATCCTGAGAATTGTATGTGCTGCTATTTTAATTTTGGTAGTAACCACAGTGTCAAGGGACCAAATATATGTTTCAGTTTAGATTTCTTGGTTGCTATATCTGTCTCTCTGTCCCTCGTACATTAAGCCTATCTCTTTCTGGAACCAGAAAGCAGTGTTTACTGAAATGACTGTAGCTTTTCTTAATAAAAAAAACAAACATTTAATTGCAGGGCTACCTATGAAGAACTTATTCTCAATGTGATTTGTTAAGTTGTGTTGTTGTTAGGCAATACTAATGTTTCCAATGAATGATTTTGTGATTGGTTGATTGGATTATTTATGTCTATCTCCAGCTGGTTGCCATTGTCAATGACTTTATAAATTATGTTATGGTTATGATTGATTAGTTGGAAGCACTAATTACTTTGTGCAATTGTTGGCAAAGAGCTCAGTTATTGAAGTGCTGCAATAGGGTTTTCCCCATTGTCATTCTCAATTATCCTTATATTGTTCAGCCTGTTAACATTGGGAAAGACCCGGTTCCTCCATATCTCGTGAACGTTTAAAGGCCCTGTACACCCACACAGATGTTTTCAGTTAATCTGGCTGATTAGACCTTTTCTCAGGACTGTGTTTGTGTACAGATTGTACTTGATTGACAGCTCCCTCACTCAAGTTTTGTTGCATCTGTTGGGGTGGGAGCCTGATTTAGATGCATAATCAGCCAGAGTAACATGTGAAATATCTTCTGGCTCATCCTAATCTTTCAAACTCTTGTAAGCCAGCTTCATCTACATCGCCTCCAGTCTTGTGTTTGGCATGTTCAAGGACTAACCCCACTTTTACCTCTCCCCAAGCCCCGTCCTCATTGCCATCACTCGTCCCACTACCCGATACCCATTAGCAGTCCCTCTACCCCATCCCCTTCTTGAGCCCCAGCAGCCTCCCTGTCCCTGAGCCCCAGCCCCTGGCATCACCATGACTAAACCCCAGATGGTGGTTCTTTCTTTCCCTTCCCCCTGGAGGGTGGAGGCTCTCCACTCTGACTGGGTGCTAGCTGCTGCTGCTGCTGCTGCAGCCCTTCTGGGGGGGGCTCCTATTTTCGTAAAGCCTCCAGTGTTATTGTAAAAGAAGATTTAGTCCTATTAGATCTGGTAAATAAGCAAGAGCGGGCAGCCTGTGAGCACGTCCTTGTTTCTGTTGTCTAGAAATCAAATGGATTAACAGGGAATAGGATCATGGCTTAAGTGTTGCTCCATCATAGCCCAACTTCAGACAAACACACAGCTGATTCCTAGTTTTCACTTTATATTTGTTGCCAGTCTGGCCTCAATTAGGGGACTTTGATGCGAGGGCCAAGGATGGTTGTAGTATAGATGTGTGGCAGGATATTGCCAGAAAAAGCAAGCAGAGGTTGGAATTTGGTAATGTTTCTGGTATTTGCTGTGATATCTCTACCATCATCATCAGGAATCAGTCGTGGTTGGTGGCGTAAATCACTGATTATAACTTTACCTTCAACCTTGGGCTGGTTTACCGCCTTTATCAATTTCAATAAGGAGATTAGAGCCCCCCACACAACAATGATCCATTCTCATCCCAGATCTGCACTGTTCACTCATCACTCATCCCTTTCCCTTTCTTTCCTTCGGTCCCACCCACTGACACATCGCCAGCTCAGCCCTTCTTACAGCCTCACAGACACCAACCTCTGACACTTTCCTTCCCAGATCAGGCTACACATAAAGCCTTCAAAACTTTTTCACACTCTGTGAGTTACCCTCGAAGATCAAGAACCTTTTTGCATGTCTTTTTTAATACCCTCCCTTGCATTTCACTGTGAGGGGGGGCTTTCTAAGTGGCTGTGGCCCTTCCCCCAGTTGTGATTGACAAGTGAGAGCAGCAGTACATGCATCAGATGGTTTCACATGGGGAGTGTGTGCACAGAGGGGGAGGTAGAGGGGCACATACACCGGGGTTTGTTTCAGCCAGCTCCATTGTTGCAGCTCCCCATGGTTCCCTCTCTCTGTCTCCAGTCTGGGGCGACATCCCTCCAGTGTTGCTCTCTCACTCTGTGCCTCTTGCGGCTGGTTGTGAAGCAGAGATGAGAATACTGAGAGAAACTAAGTGATGAGAACTTTACCAAACAAGGTTTAATCCAGTGGGAGCCCTGGAAAACTGCTGGAGTCACTGGTTAATATATGTGATTAGCGTGCTTAGAAACGGCGTTTTGTGTTGGTGTGTGATTGTATCTGTTTCCATCTGTGATGCAACACCACAGTTAGAGGATGAAATAAAGAGGGAGTTATTTTGTAACATGTTGCTATTTGTTCATATAGAGAACAAAGTTGACAAAAAAAAGAACAATGTAAAGAGGGAGGGAGTATTGTGAGTGTTTCTCCAAAAGTTTGAGTTGAAATGTTTTATAGCTATGAGGAGTTGTCTGAGAGCTGGCACAAGGGGACACATAGGAGGGTGTTGATTTGTGAGGCTTTAGTGGGGTGTAGACTGGCACGCACTTGGCTGACTACAGGAATAGCAGGGGGCCACAGGCTGAAATAAAGATTTCTGGTTGGCACACTTTGAGTGTTTTCAATCCCAATGTATCTCTTTACACAGTTTGTTTTCAAAATATTAACTAGTGACCCATGACATTGCAATTTGGAAATATTAGGTCTGAGTTGGCGTTCAGATGCAACAGGGGTTGCATTGTTTTGGGAATGTTGTTTCAGTTACTGGTGACACGATGAGATGCAATTTAGGAATGCAGTGCCTTACTGGATGTTGTTGACAGCCTTTTGTTGTGGTGGGCATGTTGGGGAGACAATGAAATATGATCCAGTAGTAGAAGTAGAGTTGTAGAAACTACTTAAAGGCTTATCAGACACCAAAACATTGGTTAATAGTTTGTAATACCCACACATAGGATGTTTCAGGTCTGGAAAGTTAACTATTTTATCTTTTGTGACTGCGATCACAAGGTAAATGATAAAGATAACCGTGTTCATGTTACAAAGCAATCTAGATATATAGATATCCTCTAGGAATGTGCATCTGCACATATTTCATTAGCCTACACAGCTTCTTACCAGATAATGTTGCATTGCGTTGCATCAATAGCTGAGTGTAGTTTAACTTTTTTGCTGGCTGACCCTACTTTCTTTTGCAGCTAATGGAGGGTCTTATTCAAACGAATCAGAGGGTTGTGTTTTTTCACACAGGGTTGTTTTCAGAATATCAGGACCTTGACACAAAGAATTCGAAGAACTAGTGCCAACAAGACTCAACAGTGTGTCATCTCACATCTTCTGTTAAATGTTGCATTTAAACACAATACAATGCCGACTGATTCGGTGAGATGAACAGTTATTCAAACAGCTTAAGCTCTCCAACTTCCTCTGATGCATGAATTCAGCATAGTGACTAGAAATATGTTTTGGTCACCAGTGGTGGAAGAAGTAGTCAGATCTTTTGATTAAGTAAAAGCAGAAGGCTAATACCATAGTGTAAAATTACTCTGTTACTAGTAAAAGTAAGTCTTTCGTTCACAATTTTACTTCAGTTAAAGTACAAAAGTATTAGCATTAAAATATATTTAAAGTAACAAATGTAAAATGACTCAATATACAGAAGGGATATATATATATATATATATATATTATACCTTTTGAAATTTAATGCATTAATGTGTTCATCACTATAATTTTGCAGCTGGTAAAGGAGGAGCTGATTTGAATTAGTTTATATAGTGCTAGGTAGATTAATCTATAATAATATTTCATCATTTATTAATTGACTATATTTTGATTTAATAATCTGAATCTGCAAAGTAACTAAAGCTTTGAATTAAATGTCTCGGAGTCAAAGTACCATAAGTACCATAACATTGAAATATACAAGTAAAGTAAAAGTGCATACATATCACCACTGTTAGTCACTAGTTCAGGTTTCCCACCTGCAACACAGCCAGTTGTGTTTGTTGGAATGCATGACCAAAGCCATTTTCTCATATGAACAATATGCGGAGAATCAGGTCCACACATGTAGCACACAACATGAGATTGTTAAAAGTGAAATACTCTGATTGGTTTAGGCGAGGGGTGACGCCCCAGTAGAGCGTGCAGGAGGCTAATTTGGTCATAAACAATAAAGTCTCCTGCTGTTCCTTGAATTATGACTTGAATTTTTGCTCTAGCCCTTACATACCGAGGTTCCTGAATCTTGAATAAACCTTCTTCTTCATCCTCGGATGTTTGTTTTCTTCCGGTTTCGCACCAGATGTGATAGAAACGTCATCAACACGGCCACTCGCTCGCCGTGAATTGCCGGACAATGAGCGGTTCTATTCACACGTGGACTCAATCAGACATTACACAGACTTTGTATGAGGGGGAGCCTGTTTAATGTCTGGTCAGATTGATGCCGACGTTTACGCTCTCACACACAGCTCCTCGGGGTAATGTCTAGATATTTTCAGGGTTGCAGTGCAGGTGTGAAAGGGGTTTAGTCGGAAGTATCGCTGCCCCTGCACCACCTGTTTGCCCAAACATATTAAGATATTTTTGCCACTTTGCCACTGACCAGTGATACACTCCTGTTCTCAGTGTGCCCCTTAACATTTTGGAATTAAACATTTTCTCCCAAGTAGCAGTTCCTTCTCATGTCTTTGTGCTTTAACTTAAGGACTGCAAGCCATCTGCTTCATGTTGTTTTCGCCATTTCAAGACTCTTCCCTCAGTCATCTACAACCACACTGGTCAGGAACAATTTTTTTCACCTCAGGGCCAGAAGGCTGACTTTTAACGACCTGGTTGTGTGCGTGTGTATGTGCACGTATATGCGGGTGCATGTTTATGTAGTCAGCGAATGGGACCACTGGGATGTCTAAAGCAGGAAGCTCCATTTTATATAAGGAAGTTGATGATGTGGTTTCCTCAGAGCTGACAGTGGAAGTATGAGAGGCGCCCGGCTGCACGGGGTGGCCTCCCATCTCCTGTGCTTAATGATCTCACATAGCAAGGGAGCTAGGCCAAGGCAAAGGGTCTCCGTCTGTCTCAGGAAGGATCTGTCCACCGTCCATCCCTCAACCCCCATAAACCACACACACACACACACTGTCTTTCCTGCCCATCCCAACCACCTGTCCCACCTCGCCCTGACACACTATAATAACACTCAGTTGAATGTTGAAACTGACCTTCCAGTTGTGTAGTATATGAGCTATATTTAGTCTTTGTCACTGCCCACATGGTAGTGCAGCTCATTTAAATCCACCTGTAGTCATTCTTCCTGTTCTATTTTCATGAACAAATGGTGTCCTCGCCTGGAGTCTCTAGTTGTTTGAATGTGTCAAAATGCTAGTTAAGACAGGTGTGGATGACACAACTTTTCGCTCTGGCTCAAACTGGCATGTTGTAAATCAAGACTGACTATGCAGGCAAATCAGCCAACACGTTCTTGTTTTGATGCGTCAGTCAGATGCTTTCCTCTGATGATCAGATGAACGGTACATCCTGAGGATGCGAGGGCGTTTTCCTGTGGTGTTATGGCTGTGTGTGTGTGTGTGTTTGTCATGTGGCAGGAGGTGGTTATGTGTGGGGGTGGAGGGTGTTGTCAGATGATGGCTCCTGGAGGAACCATGTGGGAGATGAAAGTGGGAGGGGAGTGGGGGAGGAAGAAATAAAGAAAGAAGCTAAGGAGAGGAAGAGAGGGCCCTTTACACAACAAACAGGCCTCCCTTCCCCCTCCAGCTAGCTGTGCACACGTCCTCCAACTGTTGGTGATATAGACCCCGGAGGAGCTGTTAACGGCAGTGGTATGGAAAGTATCTGCTGTGAGGGAAGCCAGAGAGGCCAACCCCCTGATACTACAGGCTCTGAGGATCTGCCACAACCTTGGAGCTGCTGATACATATGCTGCAGCATTGCTTATCACAGCCCTGTCTTTCTCTCTCACACTTGCCACTTGCATTGGCTAGACACACATACATGCATTCTATCTCAGTTTTTCTCTTTCTACAGATATGAATGGACCACTGAGAAAAGCCTATTGCACTTTTATCTGCAAATGCAGATGGTGCCTTGAAGTCAGTTTAGCCTTGATGTATCCTTTCTTTAAAAAAAAAAAAGCTGCTGCTCTCCTCTTCTCAGTTGATTCATGTCTCATGTCTCGTAACCCTTACCATCCTTGATCTCATGTCAAACAGAGACCTAGAGTTCTGTTCTAGTGGAGACTCATTTTTAGCTTGGCATCATTAAGGATTTAAGGATCCTTTATTGTCATTCTGAAACACAGGCTTGCACCAAGAAATGCAGTTGTAGCCTAGTCCATTTATTCTACACAAGAAAAACATGACAAAACAGAACAAAAATAGTAGTGCATTGCTGTAGTACATTTTTTTTATTTGCATCTGGAAGAATGTAAACGGCAGCAACAGAAACAACGGTGAATTCTTTGTGCAGATAATACGGCAGGCATCTTTCATCAGGGAAACATTGTCCGTCAACTTTGGCTTTAGCCTGAGTCTTATCTTGTTGTCCTGTGACATCAGCCAGGAACAGGCTGGGAGGTGGAATAGCCTTAGGTCCTAGTTGGGTTTAAGCTTAGTTCCCATTTTGGCTCTCTTACATACATAACTCCGCACTCTGTGGCATTTGGTCCGACTGGTCTGGCTGGATGGTCGGAAGATACCGTGGACGATGATTGTCTCAAATTCCGTTGCACTTTATCCAATCCCTGTGCTTCCTTCTCTGAGGTTGATGAATGTATCTCTGTCATATCCCATGCGTGCTCCAGTAATTAACAATGGGAAAAAAAACTTTTTATACAGCAGATGTGCGTATGATGCATTATTGCTGAATACACATTCGACTGGTGTTAGGTCCATTCTTATGAGACAGCTGTCACAGGTAAATCTCTGGTTATTACCTTTAGCAGAGACTCAAGTCTGCATTGCCATACGTTTCACTGGTAAGCAAAAGAATAACACAGAATTTCACCGAATCTGATAGAAAAGCTGTTTCAGTTTCAACTCTCGCTTGCTGTGTACTTTTCTATTTCTCTCCCCTCTGTCTCTTTCTTTTGTTCCTTCTCTCTCTCTCTCATTTTGGGGAATATGTTAAATGAGGTTTAGATGTCAATATCATTCGATTCTATCACCTACTAGAGACGCATGGTCACTAACGCCAGGGATCCAACAAAGCATCCGACCCATGGTTTAACTATGGTTGGGAGGGTGGTCGTAATTGAGAATTTACTGACGTGCATCAACCCATTCAGATAGAACTCAGGTCAGAGTGCTGGCCTGAATGATGAGTTACCTAAAGGACAAGACAAGTCTGTAATGTGCAAGGTTGATGGCTCAGCCAAGTGTTTTCATCAAGAGTATTTTGGGGTTTATATATGGGGGAGTGATGAACTCTAGAGAGGGCAAAGAAATCTCAAGGATGTTTCAAGAACACTGAGAGAGAAGGATTATGGAAAGCCTTTTAGCTTTAGCTAAGAGGTCAACCCCTGCACTGTTTGACAGTTGCTATTGGGTTCATATGCTGTTTCTGACTATCTACAATAAAGTGAAACCATTAGCCTTGTCTCTGAATCATTACGTGTTCAAAGGCTATATGAGATGTTATTTTAAATTCTTCAAGCCTTCCCGACTTTGACAAACTGCATGCATGTACTTTGTGGACTGCATAGTAAGGGACTCGGCACAACTCCACCTTTTTCATCGTCTTCATGAGCTGCAGTTTGTTGTGGCCCAAATGACTGACATTAGCCCACAGCATTAAATCATACACACTTGTATTATTGAACCAACATATGTATCTTGTTTCTATAAACATTTGTACTGTATATTGCTGGATTGATAATGCAACCTAAATAATGGGAAGGACACTTAAGGACAGCCACCTACAAGTTGCAAATGGTGAGTGAAATAGAATTTTTTCTTATTACGGTTTGTCCTTGTCGACATTATCTGAGCACCAGAACAGTTGCAGCTCCAGCAGCCTAAGCACCTGAAGTCACATGACAGTCATTGATTTAGCTGTCATGCTTTTACAGCTCTGTTTTTCCTATCCTCACCTGTGTGTGTGTGTGTGTGTGTTGGGTGGGTGGGTGGGTGTGGTGTGGTGTGGTGTCGCCACATAGGGTTAAAATGATATTAATACATTGCTTGCATGAGTGACAAAGGCTGCTGCCCTTTACTGGGAAAATTCAGGATATTTATCCTGTTAATGTCAGTGAAGGAACATTAGGTGTGGCAGATTCTTGTGAGAATAAGAACACGACAAGTGGCAAGCTGTGTTGACACCACAGGTGTTACTTCTCACACTATTTGCCATTCTACTGATTAGATGGCAAGGTGAGACAGCGCCTCGAACAATTGTTTTGAGTGGATATTTTCTGTCTAGATGCCGCTATGTTTTCCCCACCGAGCCAATAAATAATTTGGAGAGAATCACTGCCAATCAAAAATAGTCTGCACTGTCCCCCGCTACAGTGGAGCCAGCAACTGTCTGGAGTGGGGACAATGTGTGGAGGGAGAGGAGAGATGAGCGATGAGCAATACAGAGAGAGGAAAAGAGTGGGGTGGAGAGTGGAGCATGGGTGTTGTCAGGGGAATAATAGAATGTCTCAGAGGCCCTCATAGACACCGTGCAGCAAGACAGGGGGAGGAAAATGGTGTGGTAGAGAGGAATAAGAGGTTAAGCCAGCGAGAGAGAAACAGCAGGGGAGTCGGGTGAGAGAAGTGGCAAATACCTTCAGGGTAAATTGCTGATTGCAAGCCAGGCCTACAGAGGGGCTGTGATGATGACACACCTTTTTTTGACAAGCCTCGACTCCAATCTTTGTCCCGCGAGTGTGAATTTGAATAGCCTGTTTTGTTTACTGCAGTAGCTCAGTGATAAATCTGACAGTTTAGCTCTATGATTTATACACTTTATAGCATTTCACTTCTTCAGCTTTCTTATCTACGAGTCCCATTGATCATTAATGTGGAGCAGCCAAAGTACTGCACTGTGTTTATTCTGTTAAGACACGTGTATGAATGAATGAATGTCGGTAAAAGTGTGTTTTATGTCTGTTGTTGACTATGTTTGCCAAAGGCTGTGGGTTGTTTCCTTGTAGTGTTTTGGTTTGATTTTGGTTGCTACTTGTATGTGCTTATTGAAGGTAAAGGTTCCCACAGGACATGTCCAGCTGCAGTGGAGTGTCCCTTGCAGCCCTTCATCAAGATGAGTGTTTGTTAGCACCAGGCCACAGAGAGATTGGCCGGCTGGATAGATGGCTGAAGAAAGGGCACGTACACCACATTAATTCCACTTCCCTTTGCCATCTGAGATGCAGTGTGGCACTTCAAAGGTGGAGCAGGGTGGTGTTAATCCAGGGGCTGAAGCCCTCCTCTCTGCTGTACTCAACTCTGCACTCTTCCCCCGGCCCTGGCCCCCAGCTTTTTCGAAGTGTGATCAAAGTGCAGTCTGTCTCTGATGGATGGGCTCACTCCGGCCCAGAGGCTGCCTGACAGGGTACAAGGAAGTGGAAGGGAGCGTGACACACGATCTCTCGGCATCCTATGCACATGCGCTTGTACTCTGAGATGCATACACTATCGAACTATCCTTTAATGATCAGAGCTCATAGCTATGATATAGTTATGCAGCGGGGTAGAGTACATACATGCGAACAAGCCATGACACATGCACTTGCTTGAGAAACTGTTTAGACATTGAATCAGTCTCTTTGTTGTCAAAGCTCTGACTCCCTTAATGTAGGCTAGATGAAACTGTACTTAACCACCAAACCATAACTTCAGGTCATCCTGCTTATGTCTTGTTGTTGAATTACCTAGAATCTGTCTCATTAGCCACAGTGAGCATGTTGATCTGAAGACTTTTAAATTGGTCATTATAATGTTCTCTTGAGACTTAATGAACTGTTCTACCTTCGAGTCATGAGACGTAGCTGAATTTTATAAATCTGTTATCAAACTTTCTCTCCAGGTATGTTTCTGTAGTAGTGCAGTCAGAAGAAGGAGCAGGCTGTGGAGGTTTCCCTCACACTCTAACCTCAAGCAGAAACATCAATCTTATCCTGTTTTTCAACTTCTTTCTCAACCTCCTTTCTGCCTCTCCCCTCCTCCTCCTCTGTTTTTCATCGTGCTGACTTGCTGGCTCCTGGCTTCCGTCGTTCTCCATGGCCGGGAGGTGTGTACGCTGACCTTTGGTGACCCCTGAGCTCAACCAGGTTCCTCTAGAGAGAGGCAGACTGAGTAAGAGACGAGTGAGTGCACAACAATTAAACATGCCTCCTCGCCCTTGAGATACATTTTGAAAGAAAAAGGTAACCTCTTGAGCCTGCAGTAGTTTTCTGTGAATGTTTATAGGGGAGAGGAAGAGAGACAGAGTTTGGATCTGTTGCAAGTGTGAGAGCAAGGACTAGGAGTGGTAAGGAGTGGTAAGCTGCAGGCAGTCATGGTCTTTTTCTGAAGAGCGACTGTTGGGCTTCAGTCTGAAGGGGCTTGTTTGCATCCTGCAAAAGGGGGCTTTAAGTGAAATGGACCCTTGGCTGACGGAGCACTTAACATTTGCATTTCTGCCCTCAACGTTGTGTTCTCTCTCTCCCCCCTCCTGTTCTACTCCAGAGCTTTTGGGTATCATTGGGGAGAGCAGTGCATGCTGGGAAGCCGTGTGGGGTGCTCTGTCTTGGTTGGTCAGCAAAGAAGAGGAGGGGGCATGGCTGTGTTGCAGCTTCAGGCCCCTGCTGCCTCCCATCTCTCCTTGGTGCTTTCAGGCCTTTTAGAGTTTGCTCTGCCGGTTACTGCCGCTTCATAAAACCTCAATGGCTGAAACACAATGCCAGGCAGGAGAGGGGTCATGGCTGAACTTGAACCTCGGCTCCAGCCAAACAACCACTGGCAAACCAAGAAGCCTTTATAAGACAACTTGCAAATTCCAGCCACCCCTCCTGCTGTCCACCTCTGGCAGCTTACCTTACACTGATACCAACTCTTTCAAGCATGTATGCTGAAAACTCACTAGTATCATGTCATATTCTTTTGACGTATCATCACACAGCTGAGATATTTACTTTTCTTTTCTCATATAATGGCTAACAATTGTTTGATATATCAAGAATCCCCTGTGTTTTGCTCATACAGTTATCATTTGAAACTCCTCTGTTTCCATCGTTGTGCAAGTGAGCTGTGGCAATATTTAGTAAGATATGTTATATCTGTAAATTTGTATCGATAACTCTGGTCTGTTCGGTAAAAGTACAAAGTTCCTTTGTATGCACTGAGCCAACCGTCTCCTTTTGTTGTGTTTATCCAGGAGCTGGAGAAAGCCCTGTCCGAGCAGGACTTGGACGTCCTTGGGGACCTCATTGCTTGTCTGTTGCAAGGATGCTACCAGCGCAATGACATCACGTAAGTGTAGAATAAAAATGTAATCTCGAATATTCAAAAAGGCTGTTGAAATGAATGGCACGGCAGCTTAAGGTCTTCTTGTTTAATGGTATCCACAACTGATGGATGAGGTTTTGAGTCGGTGCTTAAAAAATTCAACTATGACAGTTGACCAGTTGCAAATGACACTGAAGTCTTGCGGTATAGAGGTACACAAAGTTCACAATTCAATCTATACATACCTGAGTTTTAGGTCACGGTCTGGTTTCAGTACAGTAAGGAAAGTTGGTGATAAGGTACTAATATGATATTATTATGACAGCTTTGTTTTGGTTGCTTTACCAAAAAAATACTATATTGATATCTTATTTGAGAAATGCAAATTGCAAATTTATAAATAAAAAATTGATTTAACAAATGATGCATGGATTTAAATTGTGTCTAACCACAAGCAGCTTGTAAGTGAAATATTTTTAATTAGGGACATTTTAATTGAAGTGTATTGTTTTAAAAATATTTTGACAAATAATACAGGTAATAATAATAAGTAAGCAACGTTATGAATCTGACCAGAAATGCAATGCAATCTGTGCTATGCACACATTTCAGTCAGCACAAAGAAAAAGGGCAAGGGATATCGCACAAGACGACCTGCATCCGACCTGCAGCTGTAAACTGACTTGTATTGGATTTAACAAACCTAGGTTTAAGTCTTAACCTTGAACTAGAAGAGTGGAAGCATCTCCTGCAAAACTCGGTCATGATCATCTTCACGAATACAGAAATAAAAAATACAAATAATAGGACTTTAACGTTACTGGTCAAATAAATTGTGTATACAGTAATAGAGGGTACACATTTACACCGTCAGTCCACCAGAGTCCACTCCCCTTGAGGTACTCTAGTACAGAGCTCAAATTTCTGACACAAATTTGAGCCTTGTTCTTATTGGAGAGCCTCAACCTTTCAAACCTTTCAAAGTGCAACACATTTATCAACTCTCTTATCCACATATGTTGACGCACAGTCTGCAGAATCTGTTTTCTTGCTACAACCATACCAAATGAAATGGCCTTTTGCCTTATTTGTTTGCCATAGTTAACACAGTCATGGCAGACGGTGACTATTGGGTTAGGTTCCTAGTCCTTCTCGAAGGCTTTAGAGAAACGTATTAAATACACTCCTCCAATAAGCAAACAATTTCTTACATGTCCAAAGAGAATGTCTCAATGTCCGTGCAATTTTTAAATATAACATTAGAGTGGCAGAGTGGAAAATAATTAATGTACATTTTCTTTCAGTTTGATGTTTAGCTACCAAGATAAAGCAGTATTTCCAGCTACTTCAAATTAGTCATAGCACCCAAGAGCCTTTTATAGGAAGTCTGAGTCACCGGAACAATGACTCGCTGAGGAGTCAGAATTTACTCACCATATGATGACTTAAGGTCTGTGGTGAAATCATGCTCTACTACTACAGCAATACATGAAAACAGCGCAGCCACTGAAACTTTTCTCTCTTCTGTAATCAAATGATGGGAGAAAGTGAGTATGTAGCAGAGGTTTTTATTCAAATCCACAAATATTTTTAATCTCTCAAGGGGAGTCCCCCTTCATACACCTCCTACTTTAGCCCATCATTAGAAAGAGGCATAGTGGTACCAGTGACCCGATAAGAAGAGAGGCAGGAATGATCCAGTTTTTCCGCCCAGGCAACCGGTAACAGGAGGACAACCTGCTTTATTGGACTGGACAGGCGCTGGCATCCTGGGGGTGGCTGCTCAGCACTGGCCTTTCACAGAGCTGCCCTTTTCATCCGCACGTGTTAAACGCTCTGCCGGAGCGGGGGATAGGAGGGAGGGAGGATGTTGGGGTAGAACGAGAGACAGAAAGTAGGAGCGAGATGGGGTAGTGAGGAGGGGGTGGTGGGGGCTGCAGCTGTGTGAAAAGTGCACACTGCTCTTTCAAGATAAGCCATTTTTTTCTGTCCCTCTTTTCTCCGCGCCGTTGCATAGATGCTCACCCCTGCCCCAAGCCCTTGTTCTGTTCATCTGAGTTGGAACTGAAAGGTACAGATTAATCGGCGAGACCTGAACCGGAACCAACATTTATTTACCAGCTCCGACTCATAGCAGAGATACAACCCCACTCCCATTCAAAGAAACTAGTCCTTTTTTCTAGCCCCACCTCCTCTGTGTCCCCAGCCCCTAGGGTAGTTTGAACTTTGTTTGTTTCCTAAGCTATGCATTACAAAAGGATGCTAGTTGATATTGAGACATGGTGTGTTGGCTTTACAATCTGCACTTAGCATTTGCAATTGAATTGGTTGCATTTATCCACACAGACATACTGAATGGACAAAAAAAACGTCTGTCTCGTTTTCTTTTTTCTTATTTGTTATAATAAGCAACATATGTATCTTAATTTGTAGTGAATACATATTTATGTTCCTTTTATAACTTCCTTAACCAGTAAAAATGTGTAACAAGTAAATTATTCAAATATTTCAGGGGCTTTACGTAATGGGAACTAGATTACTCCTGTAATCAAATTTGAAGTCCGCTTCATTTATATACCCTAACAAGTGTGTTTCAAATGAATGTACAGTGAATTGACCTACCGAAACAAAACTAATCATCAGTTACAAAACAAACTGAGGAAATGACAATTGCTTCAAAACAAACTACCAGACACAAGTCACGTGTACGAAAGACATAAGAGATGTACCTAACTGGCATAGTCTGGCTTTATCCAAGCCACTACTCCATCACAACTCTCCGAACTAGCAATACAATTAAGAGTCTTTGGTGGGGGGAATAAATAAAAGCATTCTGCACCCGAATGGCTAATTGTGCAGATTATGCAAAGACAAAACGATAGATATGTTGGAACGATATGACCACAACAGCGACAACAAAAGAGTATTGTGATAATATAATGAGTTCAATATTAGTATTTTAAGAGACTTTTTCTGGTGTTCTTGCTGTTGAAAGTTATGCATTTTATGTGGTCTTGAGAAACGTATAGCGCCTGCCTCTCTCATTCTCCGTCTGTTTTCTGTTCTGTTGCTCTGCCCTTTAGCCCCCAGGCCTTTAGCAGTTACCTGGACGACATCATCAGCTACAGGTGGGAGTTGGAAGAAGGGAAGCCCAACCCTCTTCGAGAGGGCCCCTTTGAGAATCTCCCTCCTCGCACTCAGGTGCAACTACTGCACCGGCTGTGCGACTACCGCCTGGATGCTGCTGATGTCTTTGACCTGCTTAAGGTACACGTCCATGAGAATCAGCTCAAACAATCTGGACACATTTGTTTTCATGCATGCATGGTTTGTATGCATTATACCCGGGTTTGAGGTTTTATCTTTTCTGACTGGATTGAAATCAAAGCCATGCGGTTGTGTGCAATGATACTGGGGGACAATGTTTTGTAAAAACACCAGTAAAGCTACATTAGTTAATGCTGAAACCACAAAAAATATGACCTACCTAGCCTGTAAGCATTGTGTCCCATTATCATTGTTATTAGTACGGGAAAAATCTCAAACTACTTTAATTCGTTTTTAAGTGTGTCTGTCTGTCTGTCTGTCTGTCTGTCTGTCTGTCTGTCTGTCTGT
>CALSCE010010634.1:4274989-4295338 GCA_943593645.1 Bovichtus variegatus
ACCTTAATCCTGGTGTTGTATAGAAAGTGTATATAGTTAAAGATATCCAACTTTCAGCTTCCACACATTCATTACAAACTGTCCTTCCATGAGTCCAGATGAGACTAATGGGCTTGTGTGTATGTATCCAGGGCAACCTGAAGGCTATAGCAGAGGAGGAGAAGAAGAAATATGAAGAGCTTGACAGGCAGGTCCTGCTGTCTGAGCAGCGACGAGAAGAGGAAAGGCTTCAGCAGGAAGAACAACAGAGAGAAAAGATGGAGAAGATCAAAGCTGTGGAGGGTAAGATGGATGGCTACATAGATGGATGGAAGACAAATGGAAAGATGTACAATTTCTGTTGGTTCAAAGAGTTAGCACTTTTTCCAGATGTAAGTGATATATATCCTTGAAGTACTACAGCAAGTCTACATACTTATAAATCTGCTAGTATATGCAGAAAGGTTACAAAATAAAAATGAAGCGTAGTGCCAAAAGTCAAATATCAAGGAGCATTAATAATTTCACATTTAGCGATGACAGCAGCAGGTATCAACTCAGGGAGGGCACTCCACACACAGACTTTCACATCTCCATTGCTGTGGTTTGCCTCGTAACGGCTTAAAAATCTGCTGTAGCATAGCAGCGCTCAAAGCATTGTGATTTATGTATAGTGCACAGAGACTGTGAGAGGGAATGTTCAGGGTCTTTAATCACAGGATTCCCCCCCCCCCCTCCTCTCTCGCTCTCTCGCTCTCTCGCTCTCTCTCTCTCTCTCTCTCTCTCTCTCTCTGATGTCATCTGTCAAGGGTTAATGAACTGCTGATTGTGCTTCAGTGGAGGAGCCTCATTAATGTATTATAGATGAACAGCAGGACCTGGCCAGCTCTCTGTGTGGATTGCATATGTGGAGTCCTCTCTCAAACCTCTTTAATTCATACAGCAGGGGGGCGGGCGGGCAGGCAGGGCTCTCATGTTAAAAGATATAGCAGTGATACATATGCACTCTCTCTTCGCTGTAGTGCTCTTTTGATCAACTGGGCCTAAGAAAAGATGGCTGACAAAACTCTCCTGACGGCCTCCTGAGACTGGTGTTTTCTTTCAATGTTTGTGTCTCTAATTGCCCGGTGCGCTCGTCCTTCTCTCGCAGAGCGAGCAAAGAGGCGGAAGATGCGAGAAGACAGGGCCTGGTTACTGTCTCAAGGAAAAGACCTTCCACCTGAACTCCTGAATCTGGAGCCATCTTCTCCTGTCCACAGAACACGCAGGAATAAAGCATTGTAAGACAATTTCTACATTTGACTCCAGATTTCCCTTTCTAACTGAATGAGTCCAAAGTTGATTATTTGTAACATGTTGTATGTTTGACATTTCAGCTATGAAATCGATGACGACTACACTGCTCTATACAAAGGTATGATTACTGAGCAGTTACTCAAGGCTGTTGCTTTAGCTCAATCTGTATTCATATTTGCTCTAATGCCCGATCTGATCCAACATCTTTTCTACAGTGCTTGAGGTCTTGAAAGCCCATAAAGATGCTTGGCCTTTCTTGGAGCCTGTGGATGACTCCTATGCCCCCAATTACCACGAGATCATCCAGGTTGTGTGTGTGTGTGTGTGTGTGTGTGTGTGTGTGTGTGTGTGTGTGTCTGTGTCTGTGTCTGTGTCTGTGTCTGTGTCTGTGTGTGAGAGAATTTGAATTGTTTTAACTTTATTGGTCTCCCAATCCTCTCAGACTCCCATGGACCTGTCCACCATTGAAAAGAAGCTCAACGATGGGGAGTACGTTGCTAAGGAGGAGTTTGCTGCCGACGTGAAGCTCATGTTTGAGAACTGCATCGAGTACAATGGAGAAGACAGCGGTAAATGAACACAGTTGCACAAACCAACTCCACCCCAAAAGTCCTCCTTCTTTCATTAAGAATGTGTAGTAGAAAAACTAATGTGTCAAAATCCATTTCAGTTAGTGTGTGATGTGAGAAAGAAGTGCATATATGAATTTTTGGGGTGATAGTGAGAGAGAGAGAGAGAGAGAGAGAGGGCAAAAGAAAAGGGGGCCGGACTTAGTGCTGCGTTGGGACCGAGGCCAGGGCAGCTCTGACAGTGATTAATGAGGAGTGATTGAGCTGTGCTCCAGTGCTCAGGGGGATCTGAGTCCTGCAGTGCCAGAGAAACATTCCAGCCCCTAAGCCCCCTGTCTGGAGCCATCCATCCATCTGAATACTCTCCCCGGGGACAGGGTGAGGAGAGTGGTAAGGGGGCCCAGGGTGGAGGAGGAGGAAGGGGTTGGAGGAGCAGGGGTCAACCTACGCCCTCTGACCTGGTCAGTCGGCCAGCGCTGGGCTGAGAACAGAGGAGCAAGTCTGTGTCTATGGCTACATGGCATGCATATTGGTCGGTTCGGTTTGAGTGTAAGGGAATGACTGAGAGATGGAGTGAGGTGGTGTGTGTGGTATTGTGAAAGGGAGGGAGTGACTTGCAGATGAAAAGATCGTATTTGAGTGTACATAAGTGGATGTGCTACAAGTGTGTGCTTTCATGTGTGCCTGTGTTTATGGTTGTGCAGAAGACGTGGTTGTGTGTAAGAACTTTTTATGTGTTTTGTCATATAAGCATGTTTATGTCTGTGTTTCCCCAGAGTACACTATCATGGCAGAGTCTCTGGAACGGTGTTTTAGCCGGGCCTTATTAAAACACTTTCCATCTGAGGATGGCGACACTGACGAGGAATTCCACATCAACAGTGAAGACAAGGAGCGCAAGGACAAAAAGCGCAATCGCGGCAGCAGTAGACATTTGGGACCTGAAAGTCTGATCAAGGCCACTGAGCAAGTCCAACGTAAGCGGAGCTCCCAAGGGGGCAAGGGCAGCACACTCTCAGAGGAAGAGGACAGCAAGCCAACAAGACCACCTCCTCCCATTCGCTGGGCCAATGGCCCCCCTCACCCCCATAGCCTGCCTCCAAGCCAGCAGCACATGAATGAAGGAGACATCAGGGGCATGTACCACCCAGGGCAACAGGTATCCACAGAATAACTTTGCTTGTTTGTTATTTTTAAAGTTCTTCTACATTTCTAAAAAAAATTATGCACTTATTTCTCACCTATCCTACACAATGTTCTAACTAGTTATAGGAAACACCTTAATGTTTTTGTTTTGATTTCTTTCTGTAGTAGAAAAACTTCAATTATGAATTCTCTCCCTCCCTAACCAGCTCCATCGTCCTCATGGTCCACACATGTATGGCCAAAGAATGGCCATGGATCCGCGCTTTGCTTACCCAGCTCACATTCCAAGGCATGGAGACCCCGGTTTAAATCACTTGCACCACAACTTTAACATGCAGGTATGCAGACCCAATTACATCTTGCTAAAAATTATAACTCTTTAAGTTCCAGTTTTTACCGAAGGACCACCTTATTCTGTGTGTGGTCTACCTGATGCTGGAAATGTACAGTTATACTGATCAAAACACGTTTTTCCCCCTAGCATCGCCTGGTTGAAGGACATCACATGGATCCTAGGTATCCAATGGTCCCAGATCCTAACCAGCAGCAGCAGCCTCCACACCAGCACCGCTATATGGGTCCGACTCATGGCCCGTCTCTGGGCCCGCGTCCTGTTGGGCTCCACCCTGGTCCTCCTCCTGAAGCCAGCATGTATCCATCCCACCACCGTCCTGAGGGCCACAGCATGCACCCCATGGGCAACAGATTCCCAGGACCGGAAGGACCATCTCAGCACAACTACCCAGGCTTGAGGCCTCCCGGTATGGGCCTATCTAACATATGGACTGGTATGAATCACCAGGAGAGACCCAATGGGATGCGCATGCAAGATCCCAACATGGTGAACCAGCGCAACTTTAGTTACGGTGGAGTCCCCCCTCCAGTGGGACATAAACCTTGGCCAGAAGCGGCTGGATATCCTCACCCTCCTCCCAATGCCCAGTATCAAATGTCTGCAGCGGTCAGCTCCCCGGGGCCCATGTCCTCACACCCCCCTGTTCCCCACCCAGACTCCTCTGGCAGGACACGCTTGGCTTCCATGCTGGAAAGCCCAGAGATGCTGGCCCTGCAGCAGCTGTCAGCCTCTTCGAGACCCCCTGCTGGTGCCCCTCATCAGCACATGGGCAACTTTCAGCAGCCTGGGCCCCCATCAGGAATTGGCAGCATCCCAGCTCGCCCCTCTCAGCAGCCTCCCCCTGCCCCTGAGGTTCAGCTGCTGCGTCCTGCTAGAGACAATGGGCCAGACAGCCAGCCTTCCCAACAGACAGACATGCAGCCCAAAGGTAGACCTGACCTTCTCTCTCAGTATTTCACCCGCCATCTATATTCTGCATGAAGGAACCCAAGCACAGTCTAACCTTTTTAGAAAATGTTCTTTCAAGACTGTAGTGTCTCAATGTGTTAATCAGCACAGCCCCCATCCTTGCCCGTCCTCTGTTTGCTTTTTGCAATTTGTTTTTAATTATTTTTCACAGTAAGTGGCAAATTGAATATTCATTAGTTTAGTAAAATTTCATGCTAGTTGCTTTGAGGGTACAAAAGAGATGGCATGTCGTCAGTTAAGCTTCACTAGCAAGATAACAATGTGTTTGTATTCTCACTTTAAAGGAAAGGAACAGAACATTTAAGTATAAAGTGGCACAAACCTTGTCTATTTGATCTTTTTTTGTATATTCTATGACACAGTACACAACATAATGCAATGGTATTGACTTACAACCTTGTTCTTGTAATAATAGTTGATCAAGGTCCAAAGTTAACCTCCCTTCCATTGTTCTTTTAATGCTTTAATACTTTCTCTTTCATTATTCTGTGTGTTAACAGACTCAACATCAGAGGACAAAATGGCTGCCAACAACATTTCAGATGAAGCTTCATCACACAAAAACACTGTTTCAATTAACCAAGAGCACCCGTCCATCTGTAGCCCCACAGAAAACCACACTGGGCCCGCAGAGGCAATGCAGATCCCCCCACCCTCGAACTCGGGCAGATCACAGGAGAATCCGTCTGGACCAGGGCTCACACAGATTTCAACAGAGAGCCACAAGCAGGAGGTAGACGGCCAGAGACAATCTGCCAGCCACTGTCCCATTCAACACATTAGTGCCACTACTGTTTCATCCCATCTCAACACAAGTAACAACAGCTCCACTGATCCCACTCACCCCAACCACCCTCCATATACACAGGACAGTCCACAGCAAAAAGCCCAGAGCTCTGCACTTCTTCATCAGAACATACCGCCACTGCACGTTGCAGCATCGCAGAATTCCACTCAGCAAATGTCAGAGAGCAATTTGTCACACATGCAGAATGAACATCAGCAAAGTGAACATAAGCAGAACATCCAAAAACAACCTCAGGCAACCCAGAGTACCCCTCCCCAATGTCACCCTCAGAGCTCTCCCCAGCAGTTGACCCAGAGCACACAGCAACACAATTCTCTGCTGTCCCCTCACCATGTCTCCCAAAACGTCTCCCCACAACATCCTGCGCAGATCAGCCCCATGCATGGGATGCCACAGAGTGCCACACAAGGAGCCCAGCCTGGACCCCCTCAGCCAGCTCCGCTCACCTCTTTGCCACCCAGTCATCCTACCCCACTATTACCTTCCCAGCCTAGCCCGGCAGACCATGGAGATCAAAGACCTAGTGAGCCTACAAGTAGACCGGCAGACACAGACGGCACTGCTGTTCCTCCACAGCACATGATGAAATCTGGGCCTCCGAATGGTATTCATAAACAGCAGGCTTTCAGCCCCAATCACCATCAAACCCAGCTGTTGGGTAATAACCCCGGTATGCAGGCTCAGAGAGGGCCTGCACCTGCTCACAATCCAGCAATACCTCCTCACTCCCAAGGCCAGGTAATTGGAGCCATGGGTCCATACGGCATGGGGAACCATCCACATCCGCACTACAGCCAGACAAACATGACCAGGCCCATGCCTCCTTCTGCTCACCACCCTTACCATAACCAGCCCATTAACCCCCTCCTCAATCCTGCTCAACACCCCGCCTACCACCAGCAGGGAGGGGCTGCCTACTCCTACCACACACCAGGCCAACAGCACCCCCAGGCCCACCCTAACATGTACCCACCTCATCATTACCAGCAGCAACACTATTTCCCACAACCCCATCCCCAAGCTCAGGCACATAACCAGGTCAGCAGTAGAGGGAGTTATCCTGCAGAGGAGTGGCATCGGCCTCATTATCAGTCTCGCCAGCCCATGCCGCCCAACGCCTACCTACCTGCAGCTAGTGCCAGAGGCAACGGCCACTTGAAAGAAAGCAGTGTGTCACCACTGGGCTCTGAGGGCTCCAGTGGTGCCAGTTTGGTGTCCCCTCGCCCCGTGCCTGAAGTCGGGCCGCACCCTGGCGGCCCAGAGGACAGGAAGTGTGAAAGCAGGGAGCAGGCCAGTGGACGCAGTGGTGGCAGCCCAGCAAAGCAGGCTCATACTGAGAGCTCAGAGCGACCTGAAAGCCCTAAAGAAATCCTGGACCTCGACAGTCACAATGCTGCTGCCCGTCGCCGTAGCGCCCAGCCACCTCAACAGCACCCTCCTGCCTCCGCTGCGCACATGGTGTCTGGCTTCATGTACGACCCTCGCGCCGTGCACCCTGGGATGCAGCGAGGCGGCGTTCCCCCACCCCACATGATGTTTCAGGCTCGTGGGGATCTCAACAGAGCCCCTTACCCTGGCCAGCCATACCCAGATCCAGGACGCTATGCCTCCCAAAGACCTCACCCACACCTGATGGAGGCTCTGCAGCGGCCCCAGCAGCTGCCTTTATCACCGGGTCAGACGCGCATGGCCATGTACAGACACCCCCGGCCTGCGGGGCACTTCCAGGGCATGATGATTCAGCAGAGAGGCCTGGCACCAGAACACTTCCTACACCCAGGGTACAATGATTCATCCAGTGTAGATTACAGTTTGGAGACTTAATATTGTTATTCTCTCTGTGTTTGTAATCTTATGTCTCAGTCAGTACTTTATAATTGGGCTATACACTTTTTATACACTTAATTTAGTCTGTTTCACTGTCAAAATAAACTATCAATCTAATTAATAATAATTGACTACTAGTATTTGTTTCTTGAAGGGCCTCAGGACATTGTAGTGGAAGTTAGGCTTGCAAGAATGTGCCAAACTTTTTGCACTGCCACCTGATACACTGTGACCTGCAGTTATCATGTGATTGGTTGATTTTCTCTGGGCCACACATTTGTTTTTCAACCCATATTGTGTTGATGAATCTATTAGATGATTGACAGGAGCTCAATCAACAGCAATTCTCTGCCCGATTTTTTTTTTATTTTTTATTAATTTCAGTAATTTATCAACCAAAAATGCTAAACATCTTCAGTAAAACAACCTTTTATGAAGCTTAATTTAGTTTGGAGTATACTGCCGGCCCACCAGTGGCAACAGGACTGTTTAAGTGTTTATAACAATGTTAACAACATTGTTTTTTTTCTCTTTTTTTGTGGGCACAGGCAACAGATGATGGCTGCTCCCGGCGGCCCGAGCAGTAAACAAGGAGTATGACAAGTAACATATTGGAGTGAGTAAAAATAACATTCACCACAATACACTATATGTTAAAACTTTGTCTCATAGCTTCTAGCAACTCCCTTTTTTTTTTTTAATCATCCTTCCTTAAACATTTCTTTACAGTGCCTTAGGCATCTATTCCAAAGAACTTGAACACACTGCCAAAAGGCATTCATAAATTTCTGGAGGGAGCAAAACACAGAAATGATACCATGACGTTGTCGAGCTATGTTCGTGTTGTGTGTCAGTCCTAAATGTGCTTAAATAAATGTATATATATTAAACTCATTGTTCTTCTTCCCCTTTACAGGCATGTTATTATCAAAGAACGTCTGGACAAAGCAGTGATCTAAATGTGGGCATTCTGACTAGATATGGGACACTTTGCTCCACATTCAGCTCTGTTTTGGCCCACCACTGAACTCGGAAGATCCAACCAGGCAGCTGGTATTACTGAGATAATAATAATGTGAACTGTTATTGAGCCTTTGAGAACAATTCTCTTTTGGCCTGCCCTTCTTCACATAGAGCTCTGTGGAACTGTCAGGGATTCGCTGACTCAAGGTCACTTCATCAGACGGCCAGTCTTTTTAACCACTAGGCCAACCTGCCAAACACAGAGGTCCCGACCTGCAAGAACACTGGACAGCCCTCTCCTCTTTGAACAACGGAAATAGGAATGGATTAAAGGACACTGAGCACTATCTTGTCCACTAACTATAGTGCTTGATGGAGCTTTTAATCTACTGACAGAACTCAGGAGGACTGTGATGAAGACGAGAGGGACTGTTGTTTTTACTATTTCCTGTTCCAACCCTATCTTTAAACTCAGGTGTAGAAAAGGAGGTACTTTGAGACTGTCACCCTAACCCAGTCAACTCACAGGCCCCTTTGCAATTGCCTTGGTTTCCTTTTGTGAATGTATGAGTGAATGTGTAGATACTAAGGCGTGTGCAGCAGATTAGCTGCATGCGAAGCATAAACCGTCCTGACGGGCCCAGTTAAAATCCATTTCTGCCCCAACCCTAACCGTGTTTCTCTAGTTTTGGAGTAAATGCGCAGTATATGCATCTTTTCAAAGCTGCCTTCATTGTCAAGAATGTCTAGCAGAGAGGGACTGGCAAAGATGCCGCCATTTGTATCCGACTAACTCTCTGTTATGCACTATGGATTTTGTTAGTCTAGACATCCTGGAATTAAGTGGCCTTGGATAGTCTTATTTTTAGTCAAACACATATATGTATGAAAATATATCCTTACCTCTTGTCCCAGATGGGGACAATTCTAAAATGACATGTCCTGCTAGCTGGTAAATGCACATGCACAGAACAAACGCATACACATCCAATCCTGCTGTTGTTTTTTTTATTTTTTATTATTGTGACATTTGTTGCATTCCACCTACACGTGTACTTTTTTTGTTCATTCACGGCCCTGCCCTTTGCATGGTTGCTTCTTTGAGCGCTTCCTCTTCCCCATATCAATACCAGACTTATCCTCAGGGTGTACAGTTTCTATATACGGGTATTTTTCTGCATTATTTGAAGGAGGAGAAGCATAAGGATAATGGGACTGCAACTATGGCAAATCAATCCACCTCATGTGATAAACTTAACTCCTATGGGTCTGAATTCATTGACCGTAACAATATATGGCTCATCACACTGCCAGACTATTGGACCCCCCCCACAAAACAAACTTTGACTGTGGAGGTTTTGTCCCACACCCTACACCTTATTATATCCATGTTGCACCTGTGGACCCCACTTGTGCAGTTTAACGATGGCAGCGAATGAATCTACCTCATCTAGCCAGTCAGTGGCATCTACTGAGTCCCTCCACGTCCTCTCCTCGCCCTGCCAGACTCCTGTGGGTCAACAGTTTGTGACCAGCTGGTGATTTTAGCACCACTTATAGTTTGTAGGCTTACAGAAACTGACAATGAAGTGGCAAAACAATAGGTGCTCTTTAAAAGAAGCAATCCTTGAAAGTGTACACTCTCTTTTCAATGGGACAGCACTTTCATTCTCAGTTTTTTAAGTGGAGTATTGTGGACAATATTACATCACACGTCTGAAAACGGACTCTGTAAATGAGTCTCTAGTTGTACAGATTGCATGCCTTCCTACCTAAAGGTTGTTGAAACTAGACACAGTAGGCTGTATTCCAGTCTAGGGTCTGTAATAGACTGCATAGAGTTTGGTGACATTATGGGTTTACTATCTTCCTTAGTAATAGCTACCTAAGGCATTGTAAGGAAATATTTGAGGAAGGATGATGGAATAGGAAAGTGCTAGAAGCTGTGAGATAATTTTCAAAATGTGTCACACAGTACTTGCTATTTTTGTTAAAATAGGGAATCGTCTCAATATTTAGCGGGCCTAATAGGGCCACTTTGGAGGTAGTGTGTTCACTCGTGCTGTCTAATGTATGAAGGACAGTGTTGATTTTAAAAGGTCCATGGTTGTGATATTGTCTTATGCTGTACAGATGTTGTGTGTGTGTGCGTGTGTTTCTGGTGTGTAGAATCGGCACCAGATGTTCGGAAGTGTGCATTCGTCTCTCACTTACTCTGCTGTCATCTCTCTGCACTAGGAAAACCATTTAGACGTGATTAAATGTGAATCATATTTATTTTCTCTTTTATGAATTTTTGTAAATTTTTGGACTTGTTTTAATATAAATGTGGTGTATGTTTCTTTTTTCTTTATTTTCTTGATGTTGTTTTTGTTGTTTTTAAGCAGTTGTCTTTTACCTCAGTAGCATGGTGGCATTGAAAAAAGACCTGTACGTTTCATTTTTAAGATGTTTACAAGTTCTTATCTGACTGACATAGATTATTTTGAAAAATGGAACGGAGTATTTTCTATACTGTACATTTCTTAGAAATAAATCTCTT
This sequence comes from Bovichtus variegatus, assembly GCA_943593645.1. Classification (NCBI taxonomy): domain Eukaryota; kingdom Metazoa; phylum Chordata; class Actinopteri; order Perciformes; family Bovichtidae; genus Bovichtus; species Bovichtus variegatus. The sequence continues at coordinate 4,285,444 of CALSCE010010634.1, forward strand.
TTCTCGAACAAGAGTAAGTTTTATTATCAGTCAATTTTTTAATAGTCACATTAGGAAAAAAATAACTTTGTTACTCGTCACATCACTATAGCAGATCACTCGATTATTCTCCCTTGTAACCGTCGTGCTTAACACTGCTGTGAAAAAATAGACTTAAAACAAGGCAGTGCCGTTCTATTGTAAGGGGGCATGTATCTATAATCCGTTAAAGAAACTGAAAGGCCAAAAGTAATGAAATGCAAACAGACAAAACAAGATGGCCAATGCAAGACAATGCATTAATCTATTGGAGCGCCTCACGCCATCGCCTTCAATTAGTCTTTATCCTCTTGACGAACACCCTCCACAGATTGTAATGCTGCTTTGTTTGAACCTTCTCATGTCTGCAGGAGTCAGTGATGTGACGTCAGTGTAAGAGGAAGCAGCATGGCTCCTCTGACTTCATTCAAGGGCTCCTTGTAAACAAACAAGTGTAAAAAAAAAAAAAAAAAAAAAATGTTCAGGCCTAATGTGGCTGTGGAAAAAAAGTAAAATGAGGCATGTAATTAGGATACTTTAACTAAGCACATTGTTTAACTAAAATCTGAAATTCAAGACCATGTATAACTGTAAACAAACGGCTTAATCGTAAAAATAATGCCGTTCAATGTTTACATTTCTGCTGAAAGATAATGGACATTATTATAGGACTTTATCATTCTGTCAGATCATTCCATGACAAAAATATATTTGTGTTTTATAGAGGTATTAGAATGACTTCAGTAAAAGCAAAGCAAAGAGAAACCCTTAAGGGAAACGTTTATCATGAGGTAATGTTTCCAATACAACTTTTCCATCAACTTTGAAAATAATTGTTGACGTATATCTATATTAACATCTCAATTTTAATAGCTAGTCTTTCAATTAGTAACAAAGGGTAACCGGTGTCGCTCATCTTTGTGTCACTGGATATTGTGTGACTGGATGCAGAGATGTATTTGTTCTTTTTTTTACATTTTAGGAACTTGCTTTATCCAGATTTTTTGTTTAATAGTTGTGCATATCTCGAAAAGAAACATGCTTGAATATCATTAGTTTGCTGATAAATGTAGTATGCCATGCTACAATTATTATTATTTTTTTTAAATCAATTTTCAATTAAATTCTTCTCAAATCTGACTGTTTATATGATTATAACCTCACCCATACCTTCACACTCCACCAATCCAATTATTATCTCTGTTGAAGTTCAGCCAATCACAGCGGGACAGGGGCGGGATTTACAAGCACCCTGAGAAAAAGCTTTAATTGCCTGACGGGCGAAACAAAAACACCAAGCGAAAAGCGTATTGTCAAACCCTACTGTAGCTTTAGCGCTGTTCATTTGCTAACTTGTCTGTTTTCGTGACACTGCTGTAATAAAGTAAGCTATTTGAAAAAGCACATTTCCAGCTGACGCCGTCGAGCAAGTTTTCCCGTCGTCCTCTGCTCTTAAATAGACTCAACTGGACTTGTTTACAAAATCGTGGTGAACTGCCGAGGCACCAGCTAAGGTACTATTAACTCTCCGTCAAGATGCATGATCTTACATGCATAAGACTGTGTGGGTAAGATTAAAGTAAGCAGCGTTAACTGGTCTACTTGTGTCTAATGTCTGTTCAGCCTACACAAACAAACAAACTGCTGCTTCACAAATTAACTCGGTAACCTGCATGAGTTAACCTCGTTAACCTTGTTAGTTCATTTTCACTCTTCACTGTCATACATTCATTATCATCGCTTCTCTTTTCACTCGGTAACGTTCATATAGGGAAGTACATGGTGGGAAAATAATGACTGCTGACTAACAAACACCGTAGTAATTTTTTATGCTAGTGGTTGCAGGTTTATTTAAAAAAAAAGAAAAAAAGTTACCTCCCCGAGTGTAGAACAACTGTTTTCGGTTCTCGATTCAAGCTTTCCTTACTATTCTGTGAGTTTGGCGTTAACCCTGTTCAGGTTTTTTCTCTCTTAAGCTCCACACGCTCTCCGGACCATGGCAGTGTTGCTACAGCGCCCCCACGCGGCTGTGGCCTGTCTGCTCTTGTACTACTTGACCGGTGGCCTGTCCGCCCCAGACCCCAGGCAGAGAGAGGCCCTGATCCAGCTGGAGGCCTCCATGCAGACAGGCGGGCAGATGGTGTTGACGGATGTTGAGCAGCGGCTGGACGCTCTTCTGTTTAAAATGAAGCAGGAGGAGATCGCGAGAGCAGACTTTCCTCCCGCCATGCACTTCTTCAAGGCCAGGGACCTCATCAGGACCAGTCCCATCTTCAACCTGCTGCAGAAGATGCCTAAAGGTATGTTCAGTCCCACACGTGGATTCATAGCATGCTTTAATAATAATAATAATAATAGCTTTTTGAAGTGTATCTTACATTTGCCACATCATTTTAGATTATCTCTGAAAACAAAAATGAAAATGGCCTGTTTTCAGTATCAAATTGCAGCAGATTTGATGTCTTTTCTTATCAATCAAAAATCCTTTCTTATACTGAAAGAATATTCTTCCTCCGAATGAACTGGCCAGTACATTGTATCTTGTTTTAGAGTTGAAACAATTAGTTAATTAATCTCGATTAATCCCCAAATCCCTAGTTAGTAGTAGCTTCTCAGTTTGTGAATATTATCTAATTTTCTACATAGTAAACTGAATATTGTTGGGTTTTGGACTGGTCAGTCTGACAAAACAAGACATTTGAAGATGTGACCTTGGACTCTGGGAAGGGCATGTTTCTACTATTGCGTGACATGTTATAGGCTGAACAGTGAATCAGTTAATCGAGACCATTATTGTCAGATTAGGAATTAAAACATTTTTTTTTAAAAAGAAGACCATCATGTCGGTGCAGGTTTGTGTGTGTGATACTGATCTACTTTTATAGTGTTCATAAAAATGCTGGAATATTACATATTTACGTTATACGTTTTTAATGAACACAGAATCACAGTTGTACTAAGTATTCAAGTTCTTTATTTCTTTATAATTCTGTAATTCACTGTTTTCAGGGGGAGCTCTCCATGTTCATGATTTTGCCATGGTAGACGTGGAGTGGCTGGTGAAGAACGCGACCTATCGGCCCCACTGCTACATGTGCTTCACTGACAACCAGTCCGTCAGATTCATCTTCTCGTCCCGATGGCCCAAAGCTCGGCCCCAATGCTCTCCCTGGACCCTGCTGGAAAACCTCAGGGCCAAGATGGTCAATGCCACGGATCTCGATAACAGGTGAGTTTTATTTTGTTGATCTTGGAGAGGTTGCATATTGAATTCAAAGAATACCACAGAATAATAAACAAGTCACACAACACAGTTTATTTAAATGTTATGTAACACATCCTGATGATTGGGCTCTTAATTTTTCTCTGCGTCTACATATTGGTCTTTTTTTCTGCACAGGCTATTTTATTGTACTATGAAATGTACCAGTGTGCACTTTTCCACTGTGTGTGCCAATGACCTCAAATGCACCTCTTAATCTATCATTGTGTCAACACAAAAGTAAATAGTTAAAGCTATGAGGGCTAGTTTACCCCTTCTGAAGAAGTCATTTACAGCTACTGAAGCCTGTATGTTGTTTTTCACTCTTGTTACCAGAATTGACAGGCGTTTTACACTCTGCTACTACTGTTACCTGAAACCCACATGGAAAAGAGGAAGTATCTAAGAGGAAATAGGCCCTTAAGCACATGACTCCCAACAGACTTTAGTGTTATAAAAATATATTATATAAATTATATATTTCTAGCTAGGTTTAAGGTGATACAGTTGTATTTAAAGGTCCCAAAAAATTAATTCATTACTCCCTTAATGAGACTTGTGATTATTTTACTGGTTGCACTTTTTAGTTAAACCCAAGAGTGTATAGCGTGAGGTCACCACAGCAGATGCACTGTTTTCCCAGAAAGCCCAAGATCTTCTTCATAGGAACGTCGTCGACGGTGTTAAATTGACCCAGAATAACACAGACTATCTGATCACAACCATGTCTTCACATTTACAGCATCATGGGCAACATGACGCTCTTCACTGATCAGGATCCAGAGACGCTGTACCCCAGTCAGGATATGATATGGGATAAGTTTGAACAGACCTTCCTTGCACTGTGGGGTCTGGTCACATACGCTCCTGTGTTCAGAGACTATTACTACCAAGGTCTCACCCAGTTCTACAGGGACAAAGTCATGTACCTGGAGCTGCGAGCTTTACTGCCAGAGGTACACTAATGCCATGCCATGCGTGTGTGTTCAGTGCATTCACTTGTCTGTTTATGTATTATTGTTTATAAATGGGGTTTTGTGTTTTTGGTACTCAGATGTACGAGTTGGACGGCAGCACTCATGACACAGCCTGGACTCTGAAGACCTACCAGGAGGTCACCAGACAGTTCACAGCAGACCACCCAGACTTCTTTGGAGCAAGAATCATCTTCACGATCCATAGGTGGCTCCCCTAACAATAGATTTGACTTATCTGTCCGAATGGTGTACTTATTTATTTTCTCAGTAGCAGACATGTTGGACAGGATGTTGATGTAATTATAATCCCACACTGTACTGTATGCTTCAGGGGAGTAAATGCATCCGTGATGGCCAGAGTTGTGGAGGAGGCTATGAAGCTACAGAGAGACTTCCCAGATATCATGGCTGGCTTTGACCTGGTGAGGAGCAACAGCTGTTGCTCGAGTTTGTCAGTTTGTACCGACTTTTAGTTGCCCTTACAATGCGGATAGTAAACCTAACGCAATGGTTTTGAATCAGAGAAAGCAAACATAACATGCATGTTGTTTACTTTCTATGTGCGCAGGTGGGCCGCGAGGATAGAGGCAGACCGCTGTGGTACTTCAGAGATGCCTTGTCACTGCCAGTAGAGAGAGGGGTGACGCTTCCTTTCTTTTTCCATGCTGGAGAGACCGGTGAGCTCATAAGTGTTCACTTTGTACAGCATTACACGGCATATGGTGCAGCATGTGACTCGGAGGTTAATCCGTACATAAATGTGTGAAATATTAGTAGCTGTCTGGATGTTCATGACTTGCATGGAAAATACAATAACATTATGCAACTAAGGTGTAGTTTCTAAGCAAAGACTACTTTAGAAATGCTATTTGTTGTTTTTAGGTGAACTGACACAAAGGTGAACTCTTTAACATGTCACCAAAGATACATGTTTGTATATAGAGAAGACATTCCTTTTTCCATAAAGAAAAAAAAATCAGTTGTAGTGTGAGTGTTTGTTTTATTTGTCACACACACACTCTAAAAGTAAATGTAGTTTTTGAGGATTACCATGGCCAGCATTGTTGTTAAATGAACAAAGAAGTACATGTATTTTCTCACTGTTGACAGTGTTATAGCCCTAAAGCAAAAATAAAGTACCATGCAACACTTATAAGCATTAAACTGATTTCAGTCTCTTTTTTTTTTTTTTTTTTTTTGTCCTACTCAAAATTGTTGCAAAACCAAACAAATAGAATCTTTTCCAATAGTAAAATTCACAGAGAGGAAATATGTCATTTAAGAACTATCACACTCTGTGTTATGAAAACATTTATATTCCTCGCTTCTGCACACAGATCTCGAGGGCTCAGAGGTGGATCAGAACTTGTTGGACGCTCTTTTGTTGAACACTTCCCGTATTGGCCATGGATTTGCTCTGCTTCGCCACCCAGTGGCCAAAGGTCTATCCCTAAAGAGAGGTGTGGCTCTGGAAGTGTGCCCCATCTCCAACCAGGTACACCATCATCTTTTAAACCAAACTGTACCATAAAATACTGAACTTGTTCCTAGCTACTAGAGTGTAATACTTAAAATCCCATGAACCACCAAGGCTGTGATTGAATATCTATTTTTCTGTTGTCGTTCAGGTGATGAAGCTAGTAAAAGATCTGCGGAACCACCCGGCAGCTGCACTGATGTCAGAGAGCCACCCAGTGGTCATCAGTTCTGATGATCCTGGCATGTTTGGTTCCTCTGGACTCTCTTATGACTTCTATGAGGCGTTTGTTGGCTTTGGTGGGATTAGATCCAATTTAGGCTCCCTCAAAGAGCTGGCCATAAACTCTATTAGGTGAGGTTTAGCTGAGATGACAAGAGATTTACAAACTACAACTGAATTGTGGGGGACTGCTCACTGACATCTCCCGGTCTGTCTTTCAGGTATAGTTCTTTGACTCCAAAGCAACAGGAGAAAGCTGTGACTCTGTGGCAGAGAAGATGGGATAAGTTTGTCTCCGAAAATGCTCCTTAGAAAAGATTTTTTTAAATTTCTTTTTTTACTTTGTCTGTTGGGTCATTGCCTTCATGCTTTCTTTGTGAGATGGAACGCCTTTGTAGCATAGGTAAATTATGAATGGAAAAGAGTGCTTCAAAAAGGTGAGCAGGTTTGCGGTAGCAACAAATTTGGGACAACAAAGATAGTTGGTGGTCAGATATTGTCCTTGTTCACAAAGTGATTTGGCATCCTAAAGTAGGGAAAGCACTGGGATGAATAAGGAAATTAATGATGACTCAATAACATAGAACAGAGCCGTTCCTAATGTTATCAGGAACACCTGTACTTTTCCTATGACAAGTCATATCTGCTGTGAAACAGGCCTGAGGTATGTCCCATAACATTTAGGGAAATTACTTGACCTACATGTGTGAAATAACTTCAATCAATGGCATCTCGTTATGTCTAGTTTATTTTATTTTTTTTATGTGTTTTTGCACATTAAGACTCAGGTTTGCCTATCTTTGTAACAGTGCAGTGCTAGGCAGCATTGTTAACTGGTTGAGGTGCCAAATGTTTGATTTGTTTGTAGTGTGCTTGTGTTTTGTAAGAGTAATGCAGAGCTTGTTAAATCCTGAGAGCTTTGATAAATGATTTTCTTGAAAGACACTGTATATTTAACAGGTTTTTTTATTGAATTAAAAAAAAAAAACTTTTAGCTGTCGTGGGTATATAAAAGGGGCATAGCTGACATTTTGCTCATGTTTATGTAATGATCCAACAAAAAGTATATCATGTCTTTCTTAGGATATTTTTTGTAGCAATAGCCAAGATTCATATGAACAACTGTCAGCATCATCCAGACATATTTATATGTAAACTGCATGTAAAAACAACTGTGTGCTTCAGTTTATTCAGTGTCCTTAAGTAGCATCATTATCAGTCATCATCCATCATCTGCTGCAGGTGTTGAAATTGGAGAAGACGCTGCTGTCAATCAAATCAAGTTTATTTATATAGCCCAATATCACAAATTATACATTTGTCTCAGTGGGCTTTACAGCCTGTACAAGGTACGACACCCTCTGTCCTTAGACCCTCACATCGCACAAGGAAAAACTCCCTAAAAGATACATCCTCTTTCTATGTCCCGTTTCCTTAGAATGACACCAGATGAAACAACAGTCAATCATGCGAGTGTGTTTCTGATAGCTTGATGTTGGCGCTGTCCTGGTATTGTCTCAGCTGTTTGTTCAGTCTTGCCTGCTGCCTCTCTAATAACAGAGCCGTGCGAGCCGAGGACAGACTGACACGATCGTGTTGCTCCTCTTCGCGCTTCTTCTCTAGTTCTACCCTCTACAGATGACACAAACGGACAAGCTTTTTAAATGAGTAAAAAGAGCATACGTTTTTGATTACTATTTGTTTCGGTTTGACCTTTTTCTCCTCCATCTGATATTTCTGGAACTGGATGATCTGCTGCAGGTTCTCCCCAGGAACTCTCCTATCACTGCTGGGTCCAGGCACCTGGGTGAGCTGGACTTCTACACCTGGCGTCTGTCCTTGCAGGTTGTTCATCATGGTACCTGCTCCATTGCCCCCCTCATTACGTTCCCCTTCCTGCCGACGTTTCTCTTCCATCTTTGAATTGAACATATCGATGGGATAAAAGCTGTATAGTTTTCACTTGAAAACCACACCACAAGACATATTTATAAACAAAAAAAATGTGTATGATGTCAGCCTTTCCATTTAAGGCTGGTACAACCAACGACTGCCAAATCGTTTTCTTAAGATGGAACACCTTTGTCTTTTATGGCTCTTGTTCAATGCCATTCAAGGTACATGCAGTTAAAAAATGTACTGGAAGCACTTCAGGGTGTTTTTCCAAGCATCAACCCTCCCTTTAGGTTTCATAGGGATAGTTTGGATGTTTTGAAGTGAGGTTGTATGAGGTACTTGTCCAGAGTCAGTGCATTACTTACAGGAGATGGCGGTCGGCACGCTCCAAGTTTCAGACAAACAGACAGGAGTATGTGAAAGCAATGCACTGCTGTGGGGCAGCAGCAAAACCTATTTTAGCTACATAAAAACGCTATATCTAGAATATTTTCAGTGCTTTACCTTACCGTCATACTGCCCTATCCAACGCGGAACTGAAGCCGTTATCTATGCTCTCTTCGAAGCCACCAGATTCCTTTGACAAAAAAACCTGTAATTTTACCTCGCAGACCACTGACGTTGCTGGTCAACTGCTTCCTCGATTGGTTAGTGCTTGTGTTACTTGATGACTTTGGTGTTTTAAAGGCTTAGTTCGGAATCGCCAAAGTCACACGAGAACACAAACTAAGCTATCGAGGAAGCTGTAAACCAGAAACTCCTGCGTTCTGAGGGCTAAAACTACTGGAGTCTGGTGGCTTTGAAGAGAACATAGGTGGCTATAACTTCTGACGGCAAGGTGAAGCGGTGAAAATATTCTAAATATAGCATACACTTAAACTGATATTGATTTTTTTTTTTTTTTTGCCGGTTTAAGTACATTTTTGCTGCTGTCCCTGTCAATTGTACATTGCTTTGCTACTGTGCCGGTACTCGTCTGTTTCTACAATCTGTAGACCACCATCTACTGTAGGTAATACTGGATTGTACCTCAGACAACCCCACTTCAGAACATTACCAGAGTGACTTACCATGGCCAGATTGTACTCTTTAGTGGCAATAGCTGCTGCTTTTCTCTTCTCCATCTCAAAGCTCTGAAGCTTCAGAGCTTTGCCGTCCATGTCTACTCTGCTTTGGTCATAGCGCTGCTCTGAAGAACAGCAGAGAAGATGAAGTGAGGTTACGTTTCGTGTGTGTGTGTGTGAACTGATCCAAGTATGGGATTAAACAAACCTACCCTCCAGTTTTCGTTGTTGCATTTCTGCTGCTCGCTCACTCTGCTGCTGGAGGAGCCACTCTCTGAGCTGCTCTCTCTGTCTCCGTCGTCTGCTCTCACCATCGGGGTCCTCGCCCACCAGGCCATGGGGCATCATCAGTGCATCACCCGGGTCTGTTTTTCGACAGCGGCCTGGTTCGTTCAGGTCATACTCCCGCTGGCACAAAGGCTGCTGGTACTGATGCCGGTAGTCAACGATGGCCTTTTCCATCGCATGCTTCTCCTTCACTTCTCTGCTATGGAGGAGGCAAGCTACTTTGCTATTATGGAGCATTTCAGCATCTGTATGGGGAACACATCCCACGCACATGATAATCAGGGTTGGTGGTAATGGATTACATGTAATCACATGTATGTAATCCGATTACAAAAACATAAATCACCATATTCAATCCAGATTACATTTGGAAAATTGTGCAATCAGATTAGTGACATTGTTGAGGATTACTTGATTACATGTTTGATTACGTCTTTAAAAATATAGCAATTTTCAAACAAGAAAACAAATTCATGATGATAAATGCTATTAACTCATGAAAAACTCCTATTTGTTTTTATTTTCTACTGATATATGGATAATAGTTGTTTTTTTTATTATTCTTTTTTATATAGACTGACAATGGAAGAGGAACATTTTGAGTAAGTGCTCCTTTGGCCTTTGATGAAAAAAACGTGCAACAACATTGTCCCACATGTTGCAGAATACATACCTGTAGTTTGTGCAGTAC
>CALSCE010010634.1:4325338-4341074 GCA_943593645.1 Bovichtus variegatus
TTTTTATTCAGTAACCAACTACATTTCAAAATAGTCTGACCCAACCCTGATCACAATGCATGTCATTAGAAATGATGTAGTAATGATTAGTAAATGTCTAAAAGTATAACCTCCTGGGAACCCAGGGCGAAAAAGGGTCTTCCAATTTCCTTTTAAATTTTTTTTTGTGATTTCCTAATCATTGAAGTCAGTAACATTAGCTATAATATATAACAAAGCAATAATTGTTTTAGCTGGCTTGACATCAGAAGGAAATATCTGTATCCCCTTTTCTGTCACTTTGTTTATATTTGTTATTGTATTTTTTTCAGCTTTTTACTTGTATTGTTTCTTAACTGCCTCTTTTGTTAATGTGATGTATGAATAAAGTTTAGTAGTTCTGAATCCTTTAAACAAATGTTTCTTCTCCTTTCTCCTTTAAAATTGCCCAGGATCTGTCAGCTATGTGTGAGTACTGTTACATTTCTCAATTGTATTGAGGTCTGAACACCCACACTTCACCCCTTCAGGACATTAACATTGTTAACAAAGTTGTGTTTTTGTAAAACACTAGAATACTCTCTTGAGGCACTGTAATGGTAAAGTCCTATTCAATAAAACAAGTGACAAACAAGACAACCCTTATAGGATCTTTTTATTTATTTATGTACAGAATATAGATAAAGGACCGAACAATTAGAGGTGCTGACATCCTCTGGCTGCCTTGGTGTTGTTGGTAGTTTAATAGTTGACAGTCTTGGCTGGCTTTGTCTCATCCAGGTCAGCTTCCAGGTAACGGAATCGACGATGGCGACGCAGAATCTCAATGGCCTTTTGTTCTACAGTGGAAGGAGTGATACCGAGATCCTCCAGACCAGGAAGTCCTGGGTACTTCAGGTCTGTTGTGTGAAACTGGAAAACAAAAGCACAGCACAGAATTAATGTCGACTGTAGAGGCTCCACAGTTGGTGGCACAATTCCCAAAACCTCACATTTCAAGTTATACCAAAATCTTGGTTCTCTTACCCTTTCAACTTTGTCTGCGGTTGTCCAGGGCTCAAATGGGCTCATTGCGAAAAACTGAGCAGCAAGGCTAAACAAAAAAAACAGAAACTCTCACATGATTGTTCAGTGGTATGTAACAACTGCACCCAAGAGACACCTGTAGAGGTTTTGATTACTAATGGCGTAAACATTTCTGCAGAATGTGAAATGAGAAACAAACTGGCTCATGTGGGTTGATGTCGAAGCACACATGGGTGCACACTTTGCAATCTCCTTTGTTCTGCAACATGCACAGCACTTACTGATAGAGTGGGCGGGGCAGGGGGTAGGGCACAAAAGGTCTGTGTGCCACTGCGTAGATGTACTCTACCAGGTCATGAAGGAGGTAACGGTTGGGACTAGACGATCAGAGAAAACCAAAGAGAACAAGTTGTGAAGGAGAGCACTCATCATGCCATTTCTGTACAAGCACTGCATGCAGACAAAGGTAATCTCTAACTTTCACTTATGTAAGAGCAGGCGGGCAGGGGTCAGATCTGTGCAGAGCCCAGTATGATAATAAGTAGGCGGCCCTCCAAGTTGTTCAGTGTGGCCCGGGACTTATTCGCATACACACTGCAAAACAAAGACCTCCTCCGAATGAGGTGTGAGCGATCGGATCTCAATGCATCTCGGGTGCATTAACAGCTGTCTACTTGTGGATCGGACACATTATAATACCAGGTCTGACTTGTTGTGTGGGCAAAATTGTGTAAATTGCATCCATGGCTTCAGCACGAATGATGGTAAATTATGAACGATTGATCTTGCTATACATTTAAATCTGTAAATTATTTGTGCTTTATGTTATCTCTTGTCAAATTTCAGTACTTGCTCTACTCCTAGGGACAGGTTTTTGAACAAAGTTTTTTGAGCGCTGACCACCACCTACCCAACTAATGCATACGTCTTTCCATTAGCATCCGGGTCTCTGACCGCATTAATAATGGCCTTGGCCACATCCACCACCTGAGGGGAAAAGAGAAGGGTAAGTTGGGTTCATTTGATAATCATATTTAGTGAGTAGAGTTATTCAGTGTGTATTGTTTCCTTTAGATAAAAAAAAAAGTGTAAATATTGGAAATCCACAGAAACAGCTGCTTAGTCATCACTTGGGCAATTATGGCTTTTTTGTAAACAACCTCACAAAGAGAGAGAATGTTTTTACCAGCCACATACCAATTTTTTTTTATTATTTCTGGAAATTTAAATAAATAAACTCACATGAACAGGCTGCTTCACAGTCTTCTTCCCCTGGGATATGAGTGGAATAGCATTTCCAAACCAGCGCATGTCTGAAAAAGGATTAAAGCCACACATTTGCACTGGTTAGCTGTGAACCAAAAGGGAACATTTTCAATGCTGTGCAACAAGTGGTCATTTTTTTTTTTTTAAGCAATACCTCCACCTGTGCTTGTAGAAGTGGATGCGGAGACAACGATGCAATTAATTCAGTTAAGTTAGAGCACCCACAACAGAGCACTAAATGCCCAGCAACTACATCAGTGAAAAGGAGAGCAGCAACATTTACGACCTTATGCGTCACATTCCCATCACTCACAGGTTAGCATATTAGTTGATTACAGTCCATGAGCGCTTTTACCGCTTCTTTCTCACACACACACACGCACGTCTCACTTGCGAAATAGTTGACAAATCTGTCCTCCCTCCCAAAGATCTCAGAGGGCTTGATGATGATCGCGTCAGGAAACTCATCTCTCACTGCCGTCTCTCCTACAGCCTATGGTAAAGGAACATTATACACAATGGTCAACTACATTTATACTGGTTAACCTTTACTGGCTTTAACACATATGTACTATGTAACAGACACATAGATACAATAGTTTGACAGAGAGAGAGAGAGAGAAACAGCCTTCCACCTTGTTCCTCAGGTATTTGGACGGGCTGCGTATGTCAGCGTTGAGGTGGGACATGTGGATGAACTTTGTGATGCCGGCCTCTCTGGCTGCCTTGGCAATCTGCTGAGGGATGGTCACGAAGACATCCTCATAGCGATAGTTACTTTATACAAAAAGAGGAGAAATCCTTGCATGTGAATGCTTAACTACAATTAAAATACTTATCGAGCAATGTCCTACAACATTCACTTATACATACAATACATTTAAGATTATATTTCACGTGAACAACATAAATCCGATGCTTTAACACTTTTTTCCAGCCTACACATACTTTGTCTCCCACTCTCTTCCCACTAGGTTGATGACAACATTAGAGTGCTCTACAGCCCGCTTGATGGAGTCTTTGTTCCTGGCATCCCACTCCTGCAAGAAAATAGAACAAAGACAAGACATTTGAATTACATTTAAAATGTATTATTTATATCAAGTACATGCAGATCAAAGATTCCACCATCGAAGAGTGTAGCAGATTTCTATATGTCTAAATGCATCTTACCATGAAAATTATCTGTCCAAGATCACCCATGGGCCTGAAGTACATGAGGTCATACTGATCACAGCGGTGAGGGACTACAACCTGAGAGCCAACCCGACCTGCAAATCATCAGTTAATAAACATGTACAATCACATCTCTGCGTCATGAGCTTACAAAAGGAGCACACATGGGTCAATTGCTTTTGAATAAGTAACTTGGAATTTGATAGCAATAATAAATAAATAAATATTCACACACCAAAATTCCAACATATAAATAAAAAGTGATATATAAAGTGATGGGCACTAGAAAATTCTTATATGCCTAGTTAGGTTTTTTTTTTTTTTGTCTGGTTATTAAGAATATATGTAAAATCCTGGGGGGAAATAAATGACCAAGCACCTTATGTTAGCCAGAGAGTTTAAAGAACTTTGTTCTCATAGCTGAGATGAGATCTTATCTGGGATATTGGACACATTGTAAGATGTTTACAAGCACAAGCTCATACACAAGTTTCCTGAATATGCAGTAATATTAGTGTGTGCGTGGAACTTTACATCAGTATTTACGTTCTATATTTTTAACTCACCCAGCCTGCCGACCACGTATCGACCCAGAAAACCCGTGGCACCAAACACCGTTGCCGCTATTCCGCTGGAGGAGGAGCGTCCTCCTTTCCCTTTGGGGATGACAGCATGGTGGAGCTTCCTCTGCTGGACTGTGGTGACGGAAGCCGCTGACAATACAGCAGGGGAGCAGCTACCTATTGAACAGAGAGGAAAACAGTTTGATCCACATCAAGCGGTAACATTACCACTTGCTACATCTAATTAAGAAATAAAACCAGATACAAATTTGAATTACCTTGAGTAAACAATACAGTTCAACAAAACCCATAGTTGAATCACCTATAAATGTCAGATTATTAATGCTGACAGTGTGACACTGACCATTGTATTGTCTTGTTTCGGTCACATTGTGTTTTACTTCCTCTCTACACACTACAAGCTAGCTGAAATAAACAGGAAACTACTGCATGCACTGACCAGATGGATAGCATCCACACATGAGCAAGAACATATCGTTCAAAGGCGGCATGCTTCCTTACCAATAACACACTTATTAACAGGAACCTTGCACTGAACCATGTAAACACATAACGCCAGCTCAGTGTCACTGTGCAAACGCATATTATTGTCAGTGTGAAAACAACAGATCAACTAGTCAGCCATCTAAAACTATTGTTATATTACCAGAGTAACTTCAACAACCTATCGGGATGTTATGTTTAGAAAAACAGTCACGTTAAGTTAAATATAAGCCACTATAAACAGACGTCACGTCAAGCTAGCACACTGGAAAGGACAATGGCTCAAACTCAGCCTAATTAAACGCATTACTCTTCATTTAACAACGCACAAAGTGGTGCAGGTGGTTATATGATCAGCTCGCTGATAACATTTTAATAATTAAATGAGCTACTATAGCTATTAGCTAGCTTAAGCCCTTGCTATCAGGTGACTAGCCGAGCCTGTTAGCAAGGTCACTCGAGCCGAGTGTGTGGCCTAACTGTGAGCCTGGGTTAGCATGACGTATGTGTAAGGATCTGAAATCACAACATTATATACCCTAAGATGTTAACGCAATCATCAAATGCCTACTGTTTTGACATTACTCACTTGTAATCTTCGGAAGGACACTCGCAGGACGGCTAACCAGCGCTAAGGTCGCCATCTTTCCGACTACGGCATATCGTGTGGGCCAAAATACGTCATTTCATGACAGTGGTACAAGGAGCTGTCTAAAATAGAAAGATGTGGTCATAACAATACAAAACCGAGGCTATCCAGAAAGTTTCTATATCAACATGCAAACACACGTTTTAAGAATACAACCTCATGTTTAACAATGAAAAACACTTTCAAATGAAATACAACATGAGCAACATGCATTTTATGGAAGGTCAGAAGGATTTGTGAAATTGAGTTAGTGTGATCACAGAATACAGTTTTTCATGGCGGAGACGTATCTTTATTCTGCTCCAATAATTCAATAATTTAAAAAATATTGCTGACATGATCTGCCATCTGTTTGCATGATGCTTTAACTGCTGTCTAACAGTGTCTGTTAAAACATCAGTGTGGAGGGGGTTATACACTTTGGTGTTTATCTTTTTATTAATAACGTTATGGATTTCAATACATTTTTGCATGTAATGAATGGTTTTATTTAAGCTATGTCACGACATTGTATGTATATATGTATTTTCCGGCATGTATGGCATTATGATGAGGACAGATCATAACATCAGATGAGACCGTTTTTGGCCAAGGAGAGGCGGATTATCAACATTTATCCGTTTCCTAGTCCCATCTCTTCTTCAGCCATAATCGTTTCTGAATGACCCGACATTGTGGAGTCTCGTGTGTTCCTCTAGAATAGGGTTTTAAATCTTAAATTACACTTGAACCTAAAATATATTTTAAATGTGTATTAACATTGCACTGAATAACTCAAAAGTAAAGATGGTACTACGAGCCACCGGCTAATCCTGTACGGAGCAGCAGGGGGCAGCACTGTAACATGTACCAGCCAGCCAATCAGAGCTCCTGCTGCTCTTCGTTCATTTGGAGGTGGCTCAGTTTACATTCTTTCATCATAGAGAGCAAAGTGAAAACTGCAGATGTTAAACTTAAGAGACAGAGACTGTATTGAGAGATGGAGTATGATAAATACAAATTAGTAAATGGAATTAAAAAAGTTACATGCTCATGGAATCATTTTACAATTGTAATTTAAAAAAATGTTTTGTTACCTATTTAGCAACAGGGTGTAATTTTTTTTAAATTATAAATTGTCAGTTACTATTATTACTATTACTAAACCTTACCAAGTGGCAGCTCTATACTGCAAGTAGTCTGTGGTTGGATTTAGATTTGAACAACGTGCCAACGATGCCTCAGTATCATTTTAAGTTGAAGGAGGATACAATTATGAAATACAAAAAAATACGCTCTTTAAAACAACTTTTTATTTCATCATAAAAGACATAAAACATGATATAACTATAACTTAACTTTTACCTTTACCCTTGTCTGTTTGACATTTCTAATCCGGGTGTACACACACAATAGTAAAGTGCAAGATTCCTAATACTGCAAGGCACAAACTATCAATAACTGGATTGTCTTTTTGTTTCTTATATAAAAAGATTGTTATGAATAATACCGACATACAAAATATTTTCATACAGTAACACCACAACAAGTAAAACCTTGTCTAAACCCTCAACAAATATCTGAAATATTCTCTTAAAATATGTTCTGCATTACACAAACATAGGAAATGACAGCAGAATATATATATACAATAGATTCTATTACAAATACATATTTTATAATTGTTGAAATCAATTGTTAAACAAATATGAAACATAGGATCAAACATATTCCATAATAAATACGTGAAATCATTAATAATCAATAAATTATCGACTGCATTCTACAATTAAAAAGTATGACAATTATTTATTTGTTAACATAATTAAAAAAAAATGTTTTTGGCTCAGCCTTTATTGCACACAATTCTTAAAATAGTTTACCATTATGAAAGTAATTCTAAAATGTCTAAAAAGAAAAAAAAAGAAAGAATAAAAAGCAAAAACAAAGATTTGATACATTTTATAACCATGCACTGTCTACTACTGTTTTTTATCATGGAAACTAAAAGTGTTTATGGTCAAAACCAAAGATTTCAATGCCCAGTAGAGATTGGGTTCAATAAATAATACAGGAGACAGTGACAGCAAAAAGCTGATGCTGTACTATGAATTAGGTTTTTAACTATTTGATCTAAATTCAACATGTGCATTCTTATGTGACAATTGTGACACATTTAAACAGAATGCCTGCAACTGCACCTTAAGTCCTTAAAAAAAAACTACTGGTTGACTTTACTGTCGTATAAACGACTCAAAGTTTCACAGAATAAAAGAATATACTATGACTGTATACCTAAAACAATAAACAGAAGATGTCCCTCTTTGCTGATGATCACTCTCTAAACCTGAACAACATTTCCCACTTGTCATAAACGCAGCACAATTCCCTTTGGCTGTTACATGATGGGGGGAAAACACTGAGACTACTCCTGGCTATCTTTCCTCTCTATGCCCACTTCCTCTTGAGGCTTGATGATGATGTGAACGGGCCTCTCTCCGCCTCCGTCTTGCTGTTTGGTATCCGTGGAGAGCTGGCCCTCATTCTCACACACCTCCTCCTCCGCTGAGGCCCCGATGGGCCGCAGACGCTCGGCAGGGACCATCTTTGTTCCTGCTGCTGAATCATCTCTCTTCAGCTTGTCAGTAGTGCTGCTCTCTGAGCTGACCATCTCTGCTGTACCATGGAAAGAATGGACATTAAATGTCAGCTCAAAGTGAACACAAAGCAACTCTGTTGGTATGTCTGCTGCTATGGCATCAGCTAATAGTCGCCGAGTGTGAGCAGCATGTACCCATTCAACCTGAACTATACTGATGTAAGGCAATACTTTGCTCTAGTTTAGCCATTTGTTATTTTGTGTTTTTACTTCAAAATGCTTCGTTAACGTGGCTATTATTGTAATAGTATGGACGATGAAGCGGACTGTACTCTTACCCGGCTTGCTGGTCGAGCTGTCAGAGGCCTTCTTCACTGTCGGCCTGGTTCTTGGCCGTACTTTGTTGAAATTTCCCTCCAGGATCCACTCATGCTGTAACCCCTCATCTGGAGTCATACGTTTTATTGGATCCCATCTAAAAAACCCAGAGAAAAATAACTTAATTTTGCATGTGCAGATTGCGATTTGATCTTCGATAAAGTACCACTGAAGCGTCCTTCATTTAAAGGTCACATCCAGTGATTTTCTTTACAGCCTATTACAGATGAAAGAAAGATGTTTAGAGTGAACATACGTGAGACAGCGTTTGATGAAGTCTAAGAACAAAGCGTCATTCGTTTTCAAGGCAGCTGACAGCTCCTTGGAGTTGGGTCTCCTTTTCTTCCCCTTGCTATTAGTAGTGTTCCTGGGGTTTCCTTTTGAGTCTGCGGACAATTATCAAACACAGTACTGATTTATCATCTGGGCATCTATAGAGGGATCTCACACCTTTTGCAAAGAACTGGCCTGGTCATTAATTTATCCCCTGAAAACATTAGTGATCCTATACTCTATATTGTTTGCTGTACAACTTATGTAATATCCACAGAAATAAGATATTTAAAAAGCAAAAAAAGGTTGTAAGCTCAAGATAGATTCTCACCAAAGAACAACCTCCTCCTCGACGCTGACTGAACAAAATCATTTGGAGGCATCCCAAGAACCTGCAAGTAAAAATATCAGGGCACCTGAACACACTGGAGCAACTCAACAATATTTACATTTCTAAAACTTGCGAAAGAAACGCAATAAATGTGGACACACAATTATTTCCATGTCTTACCTCCATTATGCAGGCTATCTGCTCCACTTCGCTCTCTCCTGGGAAGAGAGGATAGCCTGTGTAGAGTTCAGCAAGGATGCAGCCCAGACTCCACATGTCAATGGCCATGCTGTAGGGGTGACCCAGGATGACCTCTGGAGAGCGGTAGAAGCGACTCTGGATGTAGGTATACACTAACGGAAAAGACAGAAGAGACTGTGAGGGATATACATACGTTCTCAGGATGTAAGACAGAAGGAGCTTTTCTTGACATATCCACACAGGGTAAGTATTTGTTATACATTATCTCAGTTGAGTTTTATGCTCTTACCCCTTTGTTGTTCATAACAGCTTGATCCAAAGTCAACCACCTTGATGTTTCCTGGCCCTCTCTGAGACAGAAGGATGTTCTCCTGTTCACAAGTAGAAGCAAAAAACCTTCGAACACTTGGCGTTTATGTAATGCTGCTGCAGTGTCATACTGCTGCCACAAGGAGGAGCAAAATTCACAGTATTGTTCTGGGGAATTTTTGCAGTACAATTAACCAACAGCGCTACAGTGGTTCAGTGCAAAGGTCAGGTGACTGTATTTTAAATTGTGCCTCATATTCTGTATCAGAAAAAAAAGTCAGTACCGGTTTGAGGTCGCAGTGGATTATCTTCTCCCTGTGCAGCATCTGCAGGCACCGGAGAAGAGCGTGGGTGAACCGGCGGATGAGAGCAAGACTGAAGCCCTGGAAGTTGTTTTTTTTGATGAGCTCGTACAAGTTCACCCTGAAGAAAGAAACAAAACGGGATGTACGGTTAGTCCACAATGCTGTTAAAACATAAAAAGATTCATTGGACTTTTCCATCATTTTAGATTTTTCTCTTTCTATACATGTACAAGGTTCATTACTTAGCTGAGTGAGCTCAATACAGATTCCCTTATAAAAAGATGTTCCACACCACATGAAGAACTTCTTCATGTTCCTCAAATAAAGACTCTGAGAAAAGAAGGCTGCTAAGTTTGATGTCATTCTAACTTTACATTACCCTTAATATAACATCCACTGACTGTCAAGCGCATCCTTAAATAATCTATGATTGTGCTCACATTCAGAGACAGAGACACAGAATGTGTCCTCCTACTATTTCTTGCTACTTGTAATAAGTACAAACTTCTTTAGACTGTGTAACTGGAGTCTTCACACCATGAAGCAAGGAGGGGTAAGAGATAGGGCCCTAATCAAGGCCTTAACTAAAGGATTCAGTGACAGTAATGTTAGACATGGTGGCAGTCCAAGATGCCCTCTAAAGGTCATTCAGCCTGAGTGATACAGAACGATCTCCCTTCAGATAGTTGCTAAAACACAGGTGACTTAACTCCTGATTGACTGCGGTCACGAACTGTTAGAATTAAAGAATAGAGACGAGCTAGAAGGGCCTTTGATAAGCCGCTACAGGGATCTAACCGAGCTGCTGTACGTGGAGAAAGGTGGCTAACCTGGAATATGTTCGATTCCCAGATGAAATACTCAGTAATGTTTTTATAGTCATAACGTATGACTGCACTAACCCGAGAAGCTCAAATGAGATGCAGAGGTGATTTCGGAAGTAAAAGTACTCCTTCATGTGGATGACGTTGTGGAGGTTGTCTTTGTCTTTCCTCTTTATTACATCGAGGATCTTCAGCTCAACCAGGGCTTGGTGATGAAACCTACAGACGAATATATAGGAGCTGTTAGATAACTGAAATTCAAAAGTATTACCTGGGATTTCAACACCATTTTTCCTCCCGGAAATTTGCAGGTATTGTGGCGCCAGAATAAATAAATGTGTTTATTCAAGTTCTGCCATGGCAAAATGTTTATAAATTCTGCAAGTCTTTGGACACTTTTGATATATTATATGAACATTTCTGCTGTCGGTTTTCTCTGTAGAGAGGTTTCTCCCAGCACATTAATCCCTAAAATCCTTAGATATTTACATATGTCAACCATACTCAATCAAAGGAGCGATAAGATCGGCTAATGCAATTCAGAGTTCTCTTGCACTATTCGTTTTCTGTTTATTGAAGTGGCGGTAGGACCTGATGGCTCCTGCACCTAACCTACAGGACTCAGGCAGTCGATGCCACTGTGATCTTCAGTGAATAAGGACAAGTAAGATAACACCACGGGGGGGGTCGACCATATCATGCTAAATCAGGATCTCAAGATTTGGCAGACTCCTTAAAATGTAAAGTGATCGCAGGGTGGGCATGTGGGAAAACCTCACAACAAGTTACCAGATCTCAGATGAATGTCGAAAATTGACTCCTTGAATGTGACAAATACCTTATTCTATAGAGTGTCTAGTTAGGTGTAATTTCATTGCAAGAGTAATACAGGATGTACTTATTTATGTAAATGTGTGAATATTCTGGAGGAGTAATTTGAAGATCTTTTCCAGGAAAGGTTCAATCAAATGGAACTTGGTCAGAATGTAATGAATGAAATAAATCAGAATTCAATATTTCTGTGTACCTTTTCTTATTGCGTATCATCTTGATGGCTACAAGCTCATTGTTCTTGTGGTCCAGACATTTCAGGACCTGCCCAAAGGAGCCTTTCCCAATCACTTCAAGCACTTCAAACCTGTAGCCAATGTGGTCATGCAGCACCTGGTAAAGCAAAAGGAAGAGCACAGTACATATTTGAGCAGATTTTACTACTATGCATTGAAAAAAAATGCATGCATCACTTTGGGGTGTAACGTTATATCGATATGGATCTATATATTGAATCAATAATCAACAATCCAATACCATCGATACAAAGTGGAAATATCGATACCCATCACCATCTTTGGGATAAATTCCTAACTGATAAAAAACATTTTGCCCTCAAAACATGAAAAATGTGGCATCTTATAGAGAACAGGAGATGTAATTTGTATTCTTTTTATTGAAAATAATAAATTGTTTTTCATTTAAATGTCTGGAAGAGCCCAATAATAAAATTGCCAAATCATATTTTAGTTGCTCTTTGTGAGTTGATATGAATGTAACTCGAAAACGTATTGTGACTTTGTGATATCAACACATACTGTATCGTTGTACAATAGATATAATATCGTGACGTGACGAAACATTTTAAAAGTTTACAAAATTAACTATATGAATGAATCCAAATATTGTAATTTACAGATTCTTAATCTCTGATAGCTACTGTTAATGCTTACAGTATACATGTTATTTACTCAATGACAGTGCAGTTGTTTGGCTTTACACTATGCTCCCTCACACTGACCTGCTGTGTGCTGCAGTATTAACTGTAACTGCCAGTTCAAGCCTGTGACAGTGAGATGAGCCTCAATAAGAGTCTAAACAATGGTCAGTCACTCAGCCTTAAACAGCTCATTCATTATGTATCGTCTAACACATAACTGCCTGTCAGTCACCTGATTTATACAAGACTGATGACCTCAGTTCAGTTTTTTTGTGTACAGTATAAAACAATGAAGTCAGACCGACAGACTGGCGGAGGGTTCACATATGAAGGCCTCTGGTCATGTACAGTTCATCTAATGCAGCTTGAAAGCCTATATATGTGTGGGAAATTATAATTAACGTTTCTTCACATTTTCAGTTCATCTTCTTCCTTTTAAATTTCATGCATTTGTGCTTTTAAATGGGACATAACCATGGGACCTTTTATAGAACGTTTTTAGATTTAATCCATCTCGTAGCTACAGTTTAAGTTTCGGAGCTTGCTAGCACTTCATGAAAAACAACTTTCTTTAAAATTTGTCATCGCATTTTTTTTTTGTCAAAGCTGACTAGCAACTGTTTAGCAAACTCTTTGTTGGTGTATTCAAGTGCCTCTAGGAAATGTTAACATCTAAGACTTGGGAGTTGCAAAACAGCCACAGTCTTTCAGTCCAAGATGCTTATATGCATCTTTTCCCACGATGTGTGTTTACAATTTGCGTGCCAGGCTTGAGTTTCAACCACAAAGCTCTTGTAAATGTACTGTGACAAGGAAGACAGTCTCTGCTTGTAACCGCTCAACCACACAACAATGACATAACGTTGACAAAACAAACAACAGAACTAATGATTGTGACAGACCACCCATCTTACCCTGACGTAGCTTCCATGCTCGTCATCATATCCAGAGTTCTGCGGTGTTCCTTGGGAACCCTCGATCTTTTGAGAGCCCAGACCGAGGAACCAAATCTCTGCGTAGTCCATGATTTCCTCCTGCTCAAACTCCGTCATCCTGTCCTGGAAGTTCTTCACTGCCTCTGCAACACGCAGTAAGAGGAGGGATGAGTCACTAACGTATTGATTACACCTCTGCCAAAAGCAGAGGATTGTGAACAATCGACTTCAATGCCAGCATGCTATTTTCACTGCATTTAAAATCGTTACTCAGTTACATGTTTGTGTTGCAACACCCCCGAAAGATTCAAAATGTGAAATAACATCTTTGTGATTCTGCTGTATTGTATTCCCTTCCACAATACCATACCTATGGGGGTCATGGGTAACCTTTGTCCCTCATATGCCTTCTCTTTCTCCAGCTTGTTGCTGAAAATCTTGCTGTTGCGGGACACGGACACTTTATCCATTGCTGCACCAAAGCGCATGCTGAACTGCTGGGCGGGCTTCTGCCTCTCCTCCTGTACAGTAAACACACAGAGGAAGCAATTATGGGCAAAGAAAAGATAAAGTCACTACAGTGTCACCTTCACAATGTTTTCACAGTCTCAAACTATTTTGTTTCTCCGTTTTGAGTTATATAAGCTACTGTGGAGACTTATTGATGCGCAAGTCTTTTTCCTCCCATCAGAAAAATCACGAGGAAATATAACGCACAAGCTGCCACTGTAGGATGTACTACAGGCTGCTGGTGTATGAGAGCCTCACCGGGTGTGTCTGATAGTTGTTTTGGCCCCCTTTGTTGGCAATTTGGGGCAGGATGTTGTCCGACTGGTGGTGCTGGTTTTTGGCATTGCTGACCACCACCTGGACCACGGGTGGCTCAAGCTGAGGCAGGGTCCCTACACCAGGGCCAAACTTCTGTAAATCACAGGGATTGTTTTAATTGTACCGCTTTGAATCATTACATAAAGTAAAAAACTTAACAGAGACAAAAAAATACAACAAGGTTGGATGATGGAGGAAACACAATCTTAATGTGACTAAAGATTTAGATTAATGCAGATTGTAGTCTAATTGGCAACAGGAGAATATTCAGGAAAACCAACAAAGAAATTGGCCAACTTCCACAGCTAGAAGGCTTTTAAGATCTTTTTTTTCTGTGGGGAATAACCCGATCACAAAGACTGATATCCACACACAACGAAAGCATCATCTCGAGAGATAGTGGGTCAGCAAGTGTGAAGTCCAAATGCATTATTCTTTTTACACTGTAGCAACAAGCTTGTTGTGACAGGACCTTTTTATTTTCTTTAGGAGTATGTGTCTGTGTCGGGATGCACCTCTTCAGTTTTGGTTTGTGTTCTCCGGTAGCGATCTACATCCCTTCCGCGTGCGTTTTGTCTGCGGAGGCTCAGGTGACCAGGACCCCCAGCAGGTCGCGGCTGGAATTACTGATCAGGTTGAGAGTGAATTGGGGACAAAGCCTGTGAGGCTGGGTCCTGACAAAGTCTGTCTGTGGTGGCTCTGTGGGGGAGGTGAAGAGCAGCAACCTGCTTTTCACTGGCTGCCATCCTGCTTGCTTTACGAGCACGATTACATGTGTCACAGCTTTGCAGAGCTCAACCCTGGCAATGATGGCCAAAATTAGACCCCTGTGCTATGCCAAAGTTAAGTGTCAAGAGAGGCATTATAGAGTATATTTTAGGCTCGTTTCACTTAATGAGTTGCAATTCCAATTACATTTCAAGTGAAAATGTTAAAAACAGAGCTGCATTCTGTAACGTAGCCTTTAGTAAAGTACTGTATTAGCAACACATTATACTCTTTCATATTAATTATTAACAGCATTCCAGGGAAGAAAAAGCTTTCCCATCCATTTAATTGATCTGCTATTTCATCTCACGTAGGGCTTCACGTAAGAACTGCTGCAGGATCTGCCAACTTGGTTATGACGCATAGAGATAGGGCTAAATATAGTTGCAAGCACCTGCCACATCAGGCGAAGGAAGTAAACACAGTTGCGTGCTTGTACATAACAAGTGCTTAAATAAGCTGCACTTGTATCAATGAAAATCTGGAATTCGTTACACTGCATAAACACACATGGGATGACAGATGGGTGTAGTCACTTCCATGTTTTTCCAAGGAGTAAATAAATGTCAATATAGATGAATTGTGAAGATAACCATGGACGTGTTTAAGTGAGGCCCTTTGTTTCTAAAGAGCAACTCTGGCAATATTTAACACAACGGTACACGTCTCTATGTTGCATGCCAAAGCCTTCTTATTTCTAATAGGAGAAGGCATTTTGGTGTAGCTCACTGTCCTATGCGTGACCGTATTTTTATTGCATTTTATTTTCATTATCAAATTGTATTTCTTAATGTCTAATTGTTGACTGTAAATGTTCCACTTTTTAAGCCTTTAAAAAAAAAAAGTTTTATTTATTTATTTATTATGTGGATTTTGTATCTATTTCTACTATTACGTTTTTTATTTTATATAATGCCACATGTTTTAATCGTGGCGAGTCCTTATATATACACTATATATATATATATATATGCATTACTTATTAAATGTATAAAATCAATAAACAATTGTTTAAAAAATAACCCTAACACTATAATTCAAGTACATCTCACATAACCCAAACACTAAGGGAGAAGATGCAACTCTGTGTGTGTGTGTGTGTGTGTGTGTGTGTGTGTGTGTGTGTGTGTGT
>CALSCE010010634.1:4341084-4371906 GCA_943593645.1 Bovichtus variegatus
GTGTGTGTGTGTGTGTGTGTGTGTGTGTGTGTGTGTGTGTGTGTGTGGGTTGTTCTGACCTGTGGGCAGGGTCGGTTTGTTCCGAGACGGTTTCCTTCTGCTGGGAGTCTGTGAGGGTGAGGGAAAGCCTCCGGTCGTGACGTCTGGAGGAGGAATGAGAGCAATTCAAGATGAGAAAAAAACAGCTGAAGTCACATTTTTGTGCATAACAATGTGAGATTTAGGAATCTTTTTACACCAAAAGAGATTAAAGCAGTCATAATTCATAATGATTAATAATAATAATAATAATAATAATAATAATAATAATAATAATAATGCTTCTTGTGTTCATGCTGCCTGGATTCTCCAGTCTCTTCAGAAACACAGCCTGTGGGCAGCTGAGCGAAGTTGCAGCAAGGCTAGCAAAAATAATGCACCGTGATCCTAAAATAGATTACTTCTGCAAAAAACCCAGCAACAACAGCCCTCTCTCTCTCTCTATCCAGTATTCTCTGTGTACCTGCTGGTTTGTGAACATGTGCATATCCATGTGTCTGGCAGCGGGTGTACACGTGCCTGCAAGCTTGTGCACACTGCAGATCTCCGCGTTAAAGGGAAGCGATGAATGTAATAAAGCAACACAGTTACGGATATTCTGAAAAGAGGAGTACCACACGTATTTGGAATGACTCTGCACGATACTCTCCGACACCAAGCCAGCTTACACGTGCCTTATTAATCAGCGGGTGAGCGAGCGGCTGTTGGGCGACACCATATGGGTGAAATAAAGCTATGGGGATATGTGCTAAACTCACTCTGCCAGCCAGCCTGGCAGTCAGAGAGGGAGGGAGTCAGACAGGTTGGGTGGGGTGTTGTCCACGGGTGATGGATAGGAAACAGCTTCCCGATCTTAATCTTTCACTTAACCTCTAATTAAGAAGCAAAAGCAACATTAGCTGTCACGGCAGTATCGTCCAGAGGAGGATGAGCCACTGAACGGACTTCTTAACTTCCGAGTCTCACTGGGTAAAAGTAAACACATCCTGCAAACACTCACTGGCTTTGCTCCTCTCATTGAAGTTGATATAGTCCTTCAGTAAGACAGGCAAACAAGATACAGCCAAAGAAGGGGCTGATACAACAATGTAGTCATGGTACAATCGCAGGAGCACTGAGTGACAGCAGGGGCCATGTAGGTCACTGTGGCAGGTTGGCTTCTACAACATCACCTGTATAAAGTCAGCTGTAAGCCTGGCTGATGAGCAATTAGCAAGTGGAAACCCAGTGACATCCTAACATGTGCCCAAGTGCCATGTGCACACATTTCTGTATTTCTCACCTCGGTCATTAAAACATGAAATAAAGAGATTTTCTTAACCCCTGTGCCTCACTTTTAAAAAGTTGCTCTGATTCCTAGAGGGCAAAAATGTCAGCGTCAAAAATGTGGGTAAACATTAATCCTACATTAATGTTATTTTCCACATTCACTAAGTTAAATATTTAAACCAACTTTTCCTGATCGTGAACAAAAATATTTATTCATTTTCAGAATTTGAACCCCCCCCCAAAAAAACACATATATTATATATGTGTATATATGCCATATGCACTTACACACATTTTTTAAAATTAAAAAGCCAAAAATGTTCCTTGTGAGGCACAAGGGTTAAGATGCAAAACAACAATATTTATCAAAGTCAGTATCTGTGCCGACAATTCAGGTTTGCACAAAAAGACATTTCAAACACAGAGTCGGATATAATTTCATTGTATGATACAGTAAATTGTCTTTCCTGCGTCGACATAAATGCAGTCCATTTACACTCAGCACAAATGAAACACACATGAATGAGT
The DNA here is from genome assembly GCA_943593645.1 of Bovichtus variegatus. Classification (NCBI taxonomy): domain Eukaryota; kingdom Metazoa; phylum Chordata; class Actinopteri; order Perciformes; family Bovichtidae; genus Bovichtus; species Bovichtus variegatus. The sequence goes on from CALSCE010010634.1 coordinate 4,342,921, forward strand.
GCATTTGCTCTCAATGTGCCAACACGTTTAAAAACTGTTACATAAATAGATGGAAGTGAAGACACGGAAACAGAAGTCAGGAGCAATGCTGACTCTGTGTGACTGTGGGTCTTTGCTGGAGGCTCAGTAGGATCATCCCAGCATGGGTGTGAGAGCCAGCCTGGGTCCTCAGAGGTCAGTTGGTCAGAGGGTCAGCAAAGCAATAAAAACAACTGACGGCAAACATCAACAAACTGTAAAAGTGTACCCACTCGCGCGATCAGCTGTCATTTTTCAGTGTATAATCACGCAGGCTGTTTCCTGCTGGCATCAAATGTGACGGGATGATCACTCACCAATCCATGTGACGTGTTAGTCGTGAGGATAATTAGTTTGTCAAAGCAAACGTTCCAGTATTTCTAACTTTTGTAAAATAGAAAAGACTCTTTTAAGATCCAAAAACAGCGAGGGTTAAATTTACAACAGTTTCCATGTAGGGCGTGAAAAATACACCAGAGCACATATAGACTAACAGAATATGTCAGCACAACAAACGAGGCTAAACAACGACTGAAATAGAAATGGATCAGATTTTTCATCACAGCTTGGCATGTGAATGGGGCGAGCTACAAAATAAGCATTCAAATGGAATCATTTATAGGAGGAGAAATGGTAATAATTCCAAAGTGAGAATCGCTTCAAATTCTCGGCATGGATCAATAAAGACAAATGGAGAATGCACAAAAAATGGTATAGACTTTTATTTTAGATTTGTCATTGTAAAAAGATACTTGTGGAGGGTTTTTCCCAAAATGGAAGTAGCCTGGAACAAAGCCCTGTATCTGGGCAAAATTATTATTCCACGGAAAAAAAGCAAAAATAGGAAATCTGTAAATCCAGTATAGAGGAGTCTTAAAGTGAATCTATGGGAGATTAAGAATGGTTTTAACAGTATTAAAACTCTCCCATTGATCAGATAAGCAGACAAGCCCTGGCATTAATAGATCATCATAGAGACACTCTGAATGACCATGAACTGCTTTCAAATCGACGAATATGAATATAAACCAGAGTGCCACAGTCATACTATTAACCACAGGAAATAGCTATTTTAACCAATCAACTTACTAACAAATCAAAGTGCCTCACCTTGTTATTTATTTCTGGGAACATGCTGCGTGATCAGTGTCAGCCTTTACAGCTGCTTGGCAATCCAAACACAGAGGAGGGATTATAAAATCCAAGAAAGAGTCATTGTATCCACCTCTGTCAGTCCAGCCTCAAAAACCAGAGGCACTCTCCAAAACTTCGCGAAGAGGACTGAATCAACACCGATGAGTACAAACAATCCTGGTGACTGATCAGATCCACTGACCCAAACCTGACGTCCTCCTGGTTTTACGCGCTCGGTGTAAATGCGCTGCCGTCAGAGAAGCGATTAGCGAGCAAGACAAGCTGTCGAGGGTCTCTGCGCCATGGCGCTGCTACGATTCCGAGGGAGCCACCTGTTCAGGTTTCTGCCGCCGACAGCTGGGGCTTTCCCGATATAGATCCTTTTTATCCGTACGCTGTCGTCCACCTACACCATGCACTGTGACTGATGCGCTCTCCAACATCGACGCTGTGCAGAGAGGGTTCACACCTACGCACGTACGTCGTGGCCACCCTCAATTTACAGTAACTGTTATGTATACTGCTCGCTCTCTCGAACGGGGCTCCAGAGACCCTCTGCCGCGGCAAAATCGTGTGATACCGGAAATCTAATCGTTCTTCCACCATGTGAAAAGATCTGACAAATCCACTCGTTTCCAGCGTGAACGAGCGGCAAACTATCAAAGGAGAACAGAATATGATCATTAATATTTCTTTTCATTTTCTCTGCATTGGAAACAAATGATATTATATCAACAGATTAACATAATAAAATATAATATATAATATAATACATACTAATAGGCTCACTCATATAGGTTTATATTATAATGCCTTACTAGCTCTATTAAGATATGTATAGTAACTGTATGGACCAGGGCTCCCAAACCTGTCAATGTCAAAGAAAATAGATTAATTTTAGACCCTAAAAAAGCTTTTGTGCTAAAGGTGGACAATACTAATGACATTTAATAATTGCGAATTTTGCTGAAACCTATTAGCCTAAAAATGCATGAACGACCCTTCCCTTGTCAAAATATACAGGCCTGGGGCACTGCAAATATATTCTCAACCTGCAGACATTTTTTATTTAACTAGTATGGTCTCCTGAGATCAAAATTTCTTTTCAATTGGTACAAGAGCAAACATCCACCAAAGGAAGAGTGAGGGAAAAAAAGAGCATGTGACATCCTCTCTTCCAAGTCGTCTGTCTGTTAAACTATCTGTTGAACTTGCCACAAGACAACAGACATTACAGCGCTAAAACCGTGTTGCTGTCATGATCCAAATGTAAGAATACAATTGTTTTCCAATGACCTGTCCCCACTGCAGGAACAACTCAGCTGCTTCATGCGACGAGGAGCCCGAGACAAGTAAAGGAGATTTTTATGATGAGGTGACAGCTGTTATGCAATAGCGGTGGCTACTTCAGTAATCAGCCTCAGGACAGGATGAGCACCTATTGAGGAAGCTGCACCCGCCCTCCCCTTATTCCACGCTCCTAATCTACTCCTTTATTCCCTAATCTGCTGTTGCGTTTTGCAATAAAAACACTAAGTGATCATGAAGTTAAATTTACTGGAGCTAGATCAGACATATGTAAGGGTGCTGCTAACAAGCATGCAAGAACTGACACACAATTTCAGGACTGTGATCGGACCCTGCTGGTGGATTGGCCCTTCAGGTGAATGGGGAAACAGAGGGATGACAAGAGGAGGACAGGGTACACTCTCAGAAGTGGGAGGCTCCTTTAAATCTGGCCTGATTAATAAAGACGAGGGCTGCAGCAGGAGGCTTTCATTTTATACAACCTAGATTACAGCCGGAGCAGAACAGACCAGACTATATATGCTGCTGAGATACAATTTTAGACAGAATCACATATACTTTGCATCCAATGGTATCTCTACACTGTTTGCTAAATATGAAGCGTTACCGCTATCTTGGTTTAGCAAAAAGGCTGGGTACAGGGGGTAACAGCTAGACTGGCTCTATCCAACGTTAACAAAATCCGCCGAACAGCACCTCTAAAACTCACAGATTAACACATTATATCCTGTTTGTTTATTCTGTACAGGAACCCAAGTGTAAAAACATGACGTTATGGTTTTATGGAGTTATTTCTTGGCTGGGATCAGTATTTTCCTTGCTGGACTAGCTAGACCAGGGGTGCCTACACTTTTTCAGCTTGGGAGCTACTTTTAAAATGACCAAGTCAAAACGATCTACCTACATTAAAAATGCTAAACATATATCTATTTATATTGTGGCGAGCGCCACGGGAAGCGAATGGATAGAGAACACCAGCGAGTCAGAGACGGGAGTACGTTTTATGTTGTCCTGTGACACATACACCGCAACACCCCAGGTACAACTTTTATTACCAGGAAACTATCACCCGTTAACCACAACACACCGGGGGTCATAACTCTCACCCATGGTGGCAAAACACACAAAACATGAACACGCATAATTAAACAACACCACTCACGGACAAGTCTGCGCACACATCAACAACAGAACATCACAAATCGTCCAAATATCCCCAAAACCCGAACATCCCCACAAACCCCCATAATCCCTCAGGCCTCTACATTACCCGCGTGGCTATATGGCGGCCACGCCCCCACACCCCGGCCGCTACAATATATATACTGGGTATACCTTATGTTGGTGTACCTTGCATAACTGCATGAACCCGTATGGCACAATACAACTCAGTACATTTTTGGTCATTAACTTACTCTGATGACTTGCACTGAATGGAATCAGCCAGGGTTGCATGGTCCGGGCAGTAGCTGCTGGTAGCCATCCTCAAGCAGACTTCCAAATGATCATCAGTCATGGGTATTTTGACTTAATAATCTTCATGTGGGAAAAGGCTGACTCACATAAGAAAGTGGAGCCGAATAATGTAGTCAAGTAGGTCGCACATTTCCTCATGTTTGGGTACTTTTCCTCTGTGAGTAAGTTCCAGAACTGTCCATGAGCCCTGGCCTTCAGCTGAATGTCAGCTTGTAGGGTCAACATCTCATCCTCTACTCCAGACGAGTTCAGGTGAAACAGCATTGCAATTTTTGATGCGAGTGAATCAACCTCAACATCTTCCCGAAATGGGTAGCACATAAATGTAGCGACTGGCTCGAGTAAAGCAAAGTCTTGAAAGCGTTTGTCAAACTCTGACACAATTGTCCCAATCTGCTCTGTGTAACGCGCACTGTCAAGTTGCGCACAAGCCTTCCTTTGTGTCTCCAGCTCTGACGCGAGGTTTTGGAAGTTCCCCAAATCATGGCGCTGCAGCTTTGAGGACAAATGTTGCAATTTTCGTTTGAAAGCATTAACTGAGCTAACCATATTGACCACGGTTTTGTCTTTTCCTTGCAGCTCTAAATTAAGGTCATTCAACATGTTGGTCAGATCGGTTAAAAATGCCAAGTCTAGCAGCCACTGATCGTCATTTAGTTGGTTGTATTCTGCATGTTTAGTGACAAGGAGAAACTCTTTTATCTCCGGACAGAGCTCTCGAAGTCTCTGCAGGAATTTCCCCCTACTAAGCCATCTCACATCAGTGTGTAGCAACAACTCAGAATGGTCGCAGTCAGCCTTCTCCAGATGCGAACGCAACAGTAGTCTTTGAAGAGATCTGGCTCGAATAGAACAGGTGATCTTCATTGCCACATCCATTATCTCTTTCATGTTAAGCATTTTTGCGCATAATGCTTGTTGGTGTATTATGCAGTGATAATTGAGGAAGTCAGGGAAAGCATCGTCCTCCCTGCAATAAATCCATTCGAGCGGCCAACCATTGCGGGCGCACCGTCCGTAGTGATTGACACCAATTTGCACAGAGGGAGCTGGGTCTTCTCGATGAAGGCTAACTTTTAATTACATTTTTTTTTTTTCTCAATGCCATGCGATCTACCCACACTACCTTTGCGATCGACCGGTCGATCGCGATCGACGTACTGGGCACCCCTGAGCTAGACTTTCTTTTTTTTTTTTATCTTTGGACAGAGCTCGCTGTTTCTAGTCTTCATGCCAAGCTCAGCTGAGCTAACTGGCTGTGGGCTGTAGCTTCATATCACCCATTTCTAATGTCATCAGTCCATCAAATGGCCGTTATCAGTTGTTATCTACCATTATAATGCTTCAGACGGGGCAAACCGCACCTTGCCGCACATTGTGAAACATCGAAATGGTTACAGTTCCAAACACGTGGTTAACGTTGTGAATTGAAACAGATTTAGGCAACAAAACTATTTTAGGTTCAGGAGAAGATCATGGTTTGGGTTAAAATAAGTATGTTTGTTGCGTAACTTAAATTACGTATATGTAAGTTAAATAGGTCACAAATACATTACGCGAGTTAACTTACGCACGCAACTTAAAATAAGTCAAAGTCACCTGACTTCCTCCTTTGTTCCTCCCATAATAATTACTACGGCCACTAGAGGTCGCCACTTAACAACCTCCCTGCAGAGATCTAGCACCTATAGTTACCTATAGATAATAACGGCCTAATGAGCCATGGTAGAGTAGAGCCATACCACCTAAAATCTATGCTCTCGATGACAATTGATAACAGCCATTTAATCGGCTGATAACATTCAAACCGGGAGTTCATATTTAGTATCAATTTTCTCAGCAAGAAAACATATAAGCATATCTCCCAAAATGTCAAACTATTCCTTTAATAGTGAAGTATGCAGAGAAAATGAAAAATGCAAGTAATGTTCGAGCTGTTATTTACAATACAGTATCTTCAGTATGTAGTACAGATCAAACTGTACATTATCAAACTGCATGCAAGTCAGCCACAGTTCACCTGGGAGAGTCATTATGCGCATTTTATGTGTGCATTTTGTCACCCAGGTGACAACGCATTGGTGAGCAAAATAATGCAGGTACAGTATATCTCGCCATGGCAACCAATAATGAATCAAACAAAGCGTCACAGTTTGTTTGTCTGACATAAGCCAAAACAAGGTGACAGTGATACCAGTGAGCGATTCTGAAAATAGATACTAAAGTGCTCAGAACAGGAACTAAAAAACAAGAGGGAGAAGAAAGAGTGTGTGTGGATAGAAAAATGGAGACAAATAGTTGCCCGTCTTGTCTCTGTTGCTTCCAAACATACCTCAGGTTGGACCCTCCTGTTCCTGCCCCAGCAGCAGCTCTGAAAGAAGCTAAAACCACAGCAGGCAGGCGAGGTCCCGTCTTCCCACATAGCACATCTCCCCCATGCTGTTACAACCAAACCCTGAAGCCCACTTCAGCCTCTAGATAACATTTGTGGCCAGAGGGGAGGAAGTTACTCAGCAGGTCAGAGATCAGGTAGTCAGCCTCAGAAGCAAAATGAAGGATGGTGATGATGATGATGATGCCAGGCCTGCATTTCCTCCTACTTTTAGTCTAGAAACTGCAAGTCATTGCGTTACTCTCCCCTCCCTCCCCAGGTTACATTTTGGTTGTTTGAGACCTCGGTGCCCCTTCGTTTTCCTTCTGCATCAGGTTCCTCCAAACTATATTTCTTTGCTCCAGGTTACAGACAGAGTAGAGAGGCAGGCTGCAGATAGACAGCAAGTGGATGCTTCTGCTTTGTGCTGTTGCTATAACCGTTGAGGGAGTGCTCGCTGTCTTTGCCGATGCCAGTGACGTATGGATGGGACTCAACAAGGGACCCATCCTGAGCCGGAGACACAACAGCAGGGGCCTGGCACTTTGCTTCCTGTAAAGGGGGGTGCAGGTTGGGAGGGGGGCTGTGGGACATGATTTTGAGAGAGAGAGAGAGAGAGAGAGAGAGAGAGAGAGAGAGAGAGAGAGTAGAGAGAGAGATATTGTAGATACAGAAACCCATCACCCTCCCAGGTGGGCGCTTCATGGGGCTGAGGATGTCAGACAGGGAGGAGGTGCATCTCTAATGGGCCTCCCATGTGGTTCAACGGACGTCTGTCACTTTCCTCTGCCTTCTTCCTTGCCACTGTATCTTGGAGACACCGCCAGAGGGGCTGTCAAACCCCCTCCCCCTCCATCTCTTCTACCATTTTCCACCTGCTTGGCTGCTGCCACAAAACCCCTACGGGATGCTACAGTCTTGCTGACAAATAGTGCGTAGGTGAAAGCTTATACCACCACACCCTGGCTGGCCCCAGCCTCCTGCCTGCTGCACACAGCAACAGGGAACTGCAGAGTCCACAGCAGGACAGGACACAGTGGCTGAGTAAGAGCTCTATACTGCAGGCAGTCATGGGGGAACAAAGTGTTTGTAATTACCTCGGTGTATCTCTTTATTAATTTTTGATAATTAAAATATTTACTGGGAGGAGACTAAAAGGTGATTAAAGCTGTGACAGAGTTTTTAACTGGTTATGAAACAATCTCAATTTAATGCTGATTCCTCGAAATGACCTAAATATGCAAATGAGAATATCAGCAAGAACACTGGCTTTTTCTATATAGTCATTTTTATTTATTTATCTTAATGCCTGTCACCATGTCCGATTCACCGCGATGTCTTTGAAAGGATTTACAGCATGCAGATCGGAAGAGCCTATGTTTACATTTTCCCAGGCAAAGTTTAGCAGTAGTAAATTAGCCAGGTGATTTTTTTTTTTTGTTGATAATTTTTATTTTTTGATGTTCTATTTTGTGATATAGCTTATACTAGGGCAAGATCAGTAAAGAAAAAAAGAATTGACCAGAAACAAAACTAAAATAAAAAAAAAAAGGCAGTGATGCACAGGCAAAAACTTCAGACGTCAAACTTACTCAGTCATTCAACAGATGTAGAGAATTGCGAGAAATTAAAATATTCAAAACTGATACTGAATTGGCCCTCCGAGACGGGTATGTCTATATATATTTCATATTTTATTTTATTTATGATATACATTGCGGCATGTAGTTTTACATCAATATATGAATTTACGTTGGTGGCTAAAACAAAGATAGCTAATGCTTTGGCTAACATTAGCTGAATGGAGCCAATGTTAAAGCAAGCACAGCAAAGCTTACTGTGATTGATGACCAACATAAGAGGCTAGATGACTGAAATGAGTAAACCCCATTAAAACCTAGTAAATCGCTATTCATCCTGCAAACAGCTGTGTTTAAAATGTTTTAAATAGTATTACAAAGATGTTGCATCTTTCTTTCACTTGCTTCCAAAAGAACTGTGCACACTAGGGATGTCACGATACCAGACATTTTGTAGTCGACACCAATACCTGTTTAATTCTACGATTCACAATACCAATAAGATATTACGGCAGAAAGCAAAGCAATAAATATATGTACTTCAACATACACCCTTTTAGTACCGTTTGCATACTTGTTTTTGTGGTTAGGACGTTTAACAGGTCATAATTTCCTCTCTAATTTAGATTTTATATTGCTGTGAAACAATTTCCTTCAAACAACTCTATTTATCAAGCTCTATGGAACCTCTGTTCACCGGTTACTACAGGCAAAAAGCTAGCGTCAACCAACTTTCTTCTTGTCGATTTCAACACGGATTTGCGTTGTTCACAACGTAGCATGATCAGAGTAAAAATATCCCCTGTACGCAACGATAATAAGTTCACTGCATCCCAGGGACAGTGGGACGCCGTTAGTCTTGAGACCTGATGGTACCACTGGGCACTATGGTACCTGCAGGTTCTCTACCTCTGCAAGTTACAGTGCAGCATTTCATATGAAATGTTTTCGCACCAAAGGACATGTCCTTTTAGTGAGAAGTATCTTGCATAACTTCTGCCACTGTACCAAAAATAAATACTGTTCATCACCTTGTTTTGGTCACAGGAAAAATGTTGCTATTTCTGTAGCATGAAGCTCCAGGGTACTGTATTTCGTTACTGCCCTGTCAGCCATTCTTGATGCTTATATGACACACAGCGGTAGCTGCGGTCTCTCTTTTCTTCCTACACATCTTTGGGTTTTTAATTTAACCACATTTAACCCATGTCTTTATAGCAGAGTCCTTTGACTAGCTGTTGGCCTCCCAGGGCTGCACTTTTCCCAGGTGTTTGAACCAACTTTAAATAACGAACAGCAGGTGGTTGAACAGACTCATTCAAAGCAGGGCCAAATGACCTCCTCTTGGAGGACTATAACCCGGTGCCTTAAATTCTTTTAGGCTCTGGCTAATCGCTACCAGCTGCCAGACTCTGCACACTGAAGCGAGGTGCGCTGCCAGCCAAAACAGACAGCATCAGAGTCTTCTTCAATTTGGCAGAGAGGAGTGTGGGTAGTTTGACCCGGCTGGCAGGTGGACTGCAGTTTTAGATTCAGAGCAGGCTTCTCAGTAACAGCGTGTCACCATGTGAGATATGGGTCGAGTTCACAAGTTGACACAAGCGCATACACTTAGACACACTCACAGATATACAGACAATTATAGGCTCAACTGTGGCTTACATATGGCATGCTAATGGCGCTTGGCAAAAGAAATTGGTCAGGAAGTGCAGATTAACAAAATGTTTTCAGGTTATGTGCCCTCACTCTTTCATCCAGCTATCTATGAATGGAAATTCAGTAGACCAAGACTTAAAGAAACTCTTCCCTTTAATCACATATGATATAAAGTCATGGAAGGGTCTTTTTAACCAATTGTTGAAATGAATATAATATATATATCAAAAACTGAAACCTTGAAAATAATGTTATGGGAAGTCCAGGGTGTTTCAATCGCAAGGGGTTCACATTTTCTAACGGGGGATTGACTCAGCTAGAACTACTGTAACAATGCTGGCTGATGAACAACCAGCACAGTCAGTGTACAGTATTAAAAGATTCTAATAAACTATTATTGCAAAGTAATTACAATCAAATTCTTAATGTTTGTCTGATTATCATCCTCATTCTCTATCAAAGGACTGAGTGATTGTGTGTGTGTTCGTTTGTTCAAGTACATCTCCGTGTGTGTGATTGTAGTGGAAACAGCTGAAAATTAAGCGGGGCTCAGGCCAAGCTAAATCCCATTAGCCATGTGGAGAGGCTCACTCCACTGTGGTGAAGAGGGTGAGACAAAAAAACGAACTCCTTAATTCATCTTGTGTCCAGTAACACAAGCCAGTGTTAATTGTAGCAAAGCTTTGTGAAGGTCAAAATGAGCTAATGCACCAGAAAGAGTCCTTCAATACGTTTGCTGCGTAGCTTCACTCAGGCACATTCTGTACTGATGTAAATATACACACGGTGTGATCCCTCAGTGACCGTACAGTACATGTAGATACTGCATTAGAGCAGAGGGTGATGGTAAGTTGTGTTTTGATGGCACATACTGTAACTGCACGGTACCATTGAACCATTGGTAGCAGCAACCAAGTAGGACTGGACTACATAGGTGAACTCGATCATACTTGAAACGATGATCAAAATATTTTTTTAACCAATCAAGTGATTTTAAGCAAAAATGCCAAACATTCATTATCTCATATACAGAGTACTTGTAAGCAAAAATCTCCAATAACTAATTTAGTAGTTTTCAATAACTGCTTGCATGAAATTGTTAAAGGACCAGTGTGTAGGATTTAGGGGGATCTATTGGCAGAAATGGAATATAAAAATATAAATTCATTAGTGTATAATCCCCTGAATCTAAGAATCATTGTGTTGTCGATATCTTAAAATGAGCCCTTCATATTTTCTATTTTCCTCTTTCAGGGAGTGATGTTGCACAGCCATGCATCTACAGTAGCCCAGAATGGACAAAACAAACATTGGCTGCATTCCAAATAGCATTTTTTTTTTTTTTTACTTAGTATGCAGTATGCATACAATCGGGGAAATACAACTTTGTCATAACATTGCGCCTTGAGCTTTGACCCTATTGCTCATATATCCATCGCAGTCCGTAGCTGTCAATCTCTCTGTGCTCTCTCAGCGGCTCAGTCGATGTGACGTATCTTTGCTGCATAGAGGATCGTGGGTCAGAATAGCCAGGAAAGCATGCTGGCTTTTGACATAGTATACTGGGACATACTAAATCTTTTTCCGGCATACTAAATTGTATGGTAGTATAGGTATTGGAACGCACCCACTGGCTATTGAAAGTGTTCATGTTTTTAAGTTACCTAAAAGTCACCGTAGGTTCTCAGACACACTCAGACGCAACAGACATTTGAGTAGGAAAAACATTATTATTCTTAATCATAATCTGATTCTGCTGAAAATCAATAAATAATACTCAATTATTGCCATGATTAGTCTATATTTTATTTTTTTTTTTTTTCGTGCTTCTTAATAAAATCCTTTCCCTTGTTTTGGCCACATACACTGACATAGACTGACACTTCCCCATCATTTATAACCACTTTTGTGTATTTATGGTTTGTGTGGGGTGGTTGACGGAGGTTGACCTACTACACATTTGTGTTAACTGTGCCGGCCCGTCGATACGACCTACACAGAGAGTACACATAATCCTCTTGTGCTTCATAATACATGACACATCACTTCATGAACTGTAATAACCACAGACAGACATAAAAGAGCTTCCTGAAACCCAGGCTGTCACAAAAAAATTGCCAGAATTGGGCCACAGGCCACGTTTCCTGGTCTTGTTTCGCAGATTATTGGACTGTGATGGATTATAAACAATAGCCTTTTCCCATTTCCTCAACTGTGAGTCTGAAATATTAATCCCTCACTTTTGAGGCCAATCTAAAATACAGACAAACCTAATCCTGTGCCCCAATGTCTGAACAAATTGATGACATTTAAGGACTGAGGGCCACCAAAAACAAATCTCTCATGCAGTCATACTGTATTTATAGTTCTGTCCTCAAATCAGTTAATACTCAGGAAACTCTTTTATAACTCAAATTATATCTATTTCTCCATCTCTCCACCCACATAGAGATGTAGCCTGCAAAGAAACATGACCCGGAAAAATGTCACTCATACAGCTTTTTCTTGACTTGACCTAATTGACTTTTATGTTGCAAAGAAATTCACTAACAAAAAAGGGAGAGCATTCTGCGAGTATGACCATGGCATTAAACATTTGAAATTAGAGAATGCAGGTAAAGCGATGGCATTACGGTGTCAGGTCGAGTGGCTGATATAAGGAAAGTCTTTACTTCCTAAAACTCTCCTATACTCTCTGTATAAGGATTAAGAAAAAGAAACACAGAGATCTAAACCTTTGGTACATGAACATGGAATTCTTCCTTTCATTATGTCCTTTCAAAGTATAATGATAAATGTAAAAAAAACAAAACAAAAAAACCCCCACAAGTATGGAAACATTAAAAATGCTTGCATAGTAACACCGTGATAAATTCACTGATGTCCAGTTTTAGTGATGTAACCATTGTTGGCACCCCAGTTTGCCATTCTTTCAGTTGTTCTTTTCAAATCCCAAGAGAAAATATAAAAAAATACTCAAATAGGTTAACAGGTAGGAAGCTTCTTCAACTGCTTCCAATACAACCTCTACATAAAACACCATCGTCTATCCTTTCAGAGCAACATAATCCGCTGTCTTTCTCTCCAAATTGCTCAGCTATGGAAGCCTTACCTCATTAATCGTTGTCTCATCCAAGATCTGCTGCTTCCCATCCCTAGAATGTGACCTGACCCAGGGCCCCATGTCTGGCTCTGCTCGGGCCGCAGAACCTTACTGTTATTTTTAATAAAGCCGATCCGAATAAATCATTGGCCCACTTGCGAGACAGCTGTGTGGCCTAAAACTTGCACAGGTGCATGCGTGCGTATGAGATTTAAAAAAACCTGGGAGTTTCCCCTCCGAAATCAAAATGTCTGTGTCACAGGTTTCAGTGCTACATATGCAACACTGCAGGCTTCTGCCCCTATCATGTGCAGTGCAGGTGTTGACCTGAATGCCCCAGACTCTGCCAGGACTGAGAACCTGAGGATGGAGGAGGTGCGCTCGTGCAGCCAGGCCTGTGAGTGATGATGGCCTGGAATCTCTGGGGCCACACAACTTGTCCTCAAAAGGCTGTGATGTTGTCTCCTCTCTTTTTACTTTCTTCGAAATCTTCCTGCCATTGCTAAAACCAGCTAAGTAATGGCACGTCACTGCTTGTGTCCCACCATCCTGCCCTCTGAAACTTCAGAGGGCATAGGGTGATCTTAATTTGTCACCTAGGTAAGATGAACGTTGTCCGCCCTTCTTTTGACCTCATAAGCACCGACTTTCCTGTCACCTTCCACGCCAACCTCGCAAGGTGATCCGCTTTTGTCGCCACCTGGATACAAAAGGCCCCATGTCGGTGCTAGACTGACACAGACGATACACTGCCTTCAAACTGTAACGATTAGCGCAAATTGCAGGATTTAATCTGATGACACGATTGGCAGACGTGGACAATGAGGACTGACACACTTGTTGTCTTTGGGTGCCAGAAACAAGAGGATATACTGTTCCATGCAGTGTCATCAAAACACAGTGGACAGAAGGAGATCCCGTCTTAGATTCTAATGGCTTTATTATCCAAGGCTCAGGTGTTATCTTCCAAGCTGGCATTCAGGCCTTTCTCATTTAACAGATGCTGCAGGTATATACTGACACACTCTGGCCTGTGAGCCCAACACAGGCATGGCTACAACGCTAATTCTGATTAACGTGATCACAATTATGTAACACAATTATCAGTCTTAATGATTGTGGGAGAAATTTTAGTTTTGAATAATTGTTAAAATCACCTAATATCACTTTGAACACCACACGGATGTCCCAACATTTTCAATATAATAGATTATTACCCGTGGGAACTAAAATAGATATTACATAATTACATAAGGTTAATTGTGCAATCACAGTAAATATTTAATCAAAATGCTTCTGGATTTGATCTGAATAAATCATTGGCCCACTTGCGAGACAGCTGATGCGTGAAACTTGCGCAGGTGCATGCGTGTGTATGAGATGGCAGCTGGCAAACTTTTGTTCTTCTATTCTTTTTTCTGAACCATACAAATCTCAAAAAGGGCTAATTTTATGAATGCTATTATTGTTGCTAGTATTACTGGTCATTTTAGTTGCAGCATTCGCTGGTTTAGTCACAGTGGTGGTAATACTTAACCCCAAAATAAAATATGATTATGATATTATTATTATGCATGAAGGAATCAGTGAGCCTAACAACAACAACCAATCCTCTTATATAGCGACATTTTAGATAAGACCTCACACATTATTACACAACAGTGCTCCTGAGCCTATGGAGATGGAAGGAGAGGGTGCGACGGGGGAGGACGTTGGCATACCCTGCTTAGCAGCTCTGCATTGCATGACTCACCGTTAAAGGAAAACAGACGCTTCATGCAACCAAGCCGGGCACTCATTAACAAAATCCCTGGGTGGCTGTTTACCTAGCATTCTTTGGTAAATCCAATGAATGTTTATCAGACTTGAGGAGTGTCTGAGTCCAGCTGTCCTCTCCATGGTGAGGAGTGCGAGCACCTCTGCAGCTGCGGCATAGCAGCACAGGTAGGCTCAGCCTTGGCAGTATAAAGCCAAACACAGCTCAACAGTCCTGTGTGGAGCTATGAGAGGGATAGTAGTCATCCACAGCAGAGAGGATGCTGCTATCTGTTACGGTGATACATGAAGATTCACATGTTGAGAAGCACGGGCCATGTGACGGCCCTGACAAAAAAGCCAGAGGCCTTTCTCTTGGTACACATGAATGCTTGCAAACACGGACTCAAGTGCACACAGGACATCACAATCGCATGCAAACACATGCAGAAGTAAGTGGAGAGGGGAGTAGAAAATGTGGCATCATATGGGTTATAATATAATTCATACACGGCATATGGCAGTGTGAACCCTGTGCTCGGTGACACTGATAGTGTGTAATTCAGCAGAGGTGAAGGTCTGCTCTCTCCAAATGGCCGCCGTTAATTCAGGGGGTCCGGTGTCAACGAAGGACAAAGCTGTGATGAGAAACCCTATCAGGGGCAGAGTTCATCAGAATAATGGGGAGGCACACTCCCAGGCCGGGCCAGGTGCATGCGTCTATCCTGATAAAAACAATACTTCAGAGCACAGGTTCCCAACCTTTTGTAACTTAAGCCCCACTTCTGATTGTTCAAAATAAATTCAGGAGGACCACCTTCCCAAATAAATGAGAAAAAAAAAAAAAAAAAAAAACACAACATAACGAAAGAAATGACCAAAATGAATATTCTGCTTACCCTCACCCATCACTGCCTGACATACTGAATCCAAATGTATTCAGGGTCATATTTCCTCACCACACACACTTCAGAGATTTTCCTGGCGGAGCGTTGTCGACTCCCACATCACTTTGTCGCTTCAAAAGCCGATACATTTTTTGTCACTGCATCCAAGGGAACTTGAGCCATCTGACAGTGGCGAAACACATTTGTCCCTAGCTGATGATGTGTTGCCTGGTGTGGTGATATTCAAATGATTATTCATTAATTTTTTGTTGTTTTTTATTTATGTGAATATTGAGCACATTTAGATTAGAAAAAAAATAACTACTAATTAGCAAATAACAATAAAAAATTATTTTAATCCAACCATTTTGGCACTGCCTCCGCGGGCCAACTAGATGGTGTGCTGAGGCTCACCAGTGAAAAAAGCTGCTCTAAAGCAGGTCATAAAGTGCACAAAAAATAATCAAGGTATGTGTATCAACATTGTTTTTATATAGAGCTGCAAGTAGAGCTCAATTAATAGACGAGTCAATCTGCAACTGTCTTGATGATCACTTAATCGTTTGTCATTTTTTAAGCAAAAACATGATTCTCTGGTTTTCTTATTCTCCAGTTGAACTGATTAGCTGTGTTTTCTGTTTTACATCATTGTTAACTGAATATCTTTGGAGTTTTGGCTGTTGAAGACAAAAAACTGTGATGGACACGTTCCACTATTTACTAACATTTTACAGACCAAATTATTAATAATTTAACTGAGAAAATAATCAGCAGATAAAAAGAATCCTGAAATTAGGACATGCTAAAATCCCTAGACAGAAAGGGTAATCCGCCATATAGGCTAATACGTCAGTGCTGCAGACCCACTACAGTATTAGTATTTTGGCATAAATCTTCAAGACTAGTCATCAGCGAGTGGACAAATACTCATGTATATCAATACAGTATAGTGTACCACTTTATTGGAAGGATCTGACAGCACTTTCTGATATAAAAATAAGGTTTAAATGCCAAAGGTGGACTTCAGCAGTGAGTCATATTGTGTAAAAGCTACACACACTGCCTGCTGGTCTCAGGGCATTTCACATCTTGAAGGGGTGCATCTGCTGAGAGCAGCTGCTTGCATCAGTACTTTATGATGACGCAAATGCTCTCTATTGATATCCTAACTTCACTTTGAGAAAGGGAACATCTTGGAGTCCACTCACAGTATAAACACTAACAGCCTCAAATGAAGCCTCAGACACAGCTCTTTGCCATTTCTCACTGATGTTCAAAGATTTTCAGCGTTTCTTATCTTGAGTGTCTTTTGGCAGTGCCATTTGTAATTATTGAGAAATATCTATATAGAGGGATTTTTAAAGTGCTGACATCAAAGCAAATACAAGGACCATGATGGGATTAAGCATTAAAGAGTTCATACGCCGACACACGCCGACACACACACACACGGGAGCCATTCATTCATTTTTTATTATCTGAATCTGATGTCCCTCATGCCACATATTCATATGTTATCTACATTGTGTTTCCTCCCTTTTCATGAACTGCCTTATCAAACCGTCTGTTATAAATGGAGCCTGAATTGAGCACTGGTAGCTTCAGAGAGAGACGACCAGCAAGATCCTGAACAATGTTCCATATCAAAAGGGATTTAGTCGTTTCTGCTTCACTGGCTTGTCCGCCCTCATGGCACAGATGTCCAAACTGTATTCAGTGTCATCAACAGTAAGTAGGAACTTGTCCTATAGGAACTCAGTGAGGGAGATTTGAGGGGCTTCGTAACAAGGGAGGGGGCGAATCGTTCCAGAGCTAAAGTTGTGGAACTCTCTAGGAAAAGGAGGCGATGGGGCTAACCCAGGTGATGTCAGTGCAGAAGATCTCAGATACGTATAGTGCCTTATAATGGCTCAGGGTTGGGTAGTTTTGCTCTTGCCAATAGGAACAGGGCACCTCTCTCTGATGGTTCAGTGGTTCAGGCCAAGAACATCACAAGGTCGAGTGTGTTCCCTAATAAATCCCTTGCACACAATCACCTAAATAACATGTGTTTAATGGCCTGCAGATCAACACAGGGTGTAGGGTTGCTTGGAGCCACACAGAAACATTGCCACTAATCGAAGAGTAAGCAGTCAAGCTGGCAAGAAAAAAAACTTAACACAAACGCATGATACCTTTATCAGGAATGAATAGCTATCTTCATACCTTGATCAGCAGTGGGAAGGTGCCTTTTCTCTCCTTTAATAGCTTTTCCAGCTTATTTTTGGAGCCAATTCTGTCCAAAGAGAAACATCTTAGTTTAATATGACTGCACATAAGGAATATTCTATAATATTATAGATGAAAACTTATGAAATCAAAAGGAAAATAATTGAAATGACGTCAAAACGTATTGCGTCAGGGTCTCTTGTACAAAGCAGCTAATGTTGTCCTTGCTGCCCTTGGCTGAAATTAAAAGCATATTAAAAAAACAACAACACAATGTTTAGATGACATGAAATTGAACATGAACTGTTTTCTTTCACAGCTGTAAGATAAAGAGCCCATTTCCAATGGTGCAGCCTTTCGCATTAACTACACTGACACCTTCTGGGCACATGTTTCTTTTGTCTTATATTAAAACATATTGAGCCTGTTTTATGGAGGTGTCAAGTCAGTCCGACTTTTGTGAATGGTACCTGACGGAAAACAAACACAACATCATAGGCAAGACACATTTAGCTAACTTTTTGATTATATATAGGCTACTGGGACACAAAGATATTATACTGAAAACTAGAGAGAATGCAACACTAGTGTGTGAAACATGAACTGCGAACGTTTCATTTATTGTCCACAAACTCACAGGAGAATATCGCACTAACCTTTTATCTGATGATTTGTTCGGCGCGCTCATGGTGAAATAAATCAACAAGGTGGCAGTGATGAGGCGGTCGTGCGCGACATGCCCAATAGTTTGTTTGAAGTCTCCGACCCGGTGCTAACACACAGAGGACAGCCTGTGTGCTGCGGAGTGTTACCACCGCCGGCCTATCCAAATCACAATGGCTGTTATACTCGCCACACAAAGTACTCACTGACAATTTGATTCTCCCCCTCCCCCCCCTCTGACCCAGCTTTTAGGCAGGTGCTTACGTGAGTGCTTGCGCGCGCGTGAGTATGAGAGAGGGGAGAGAGAGAGAGCGCGAGACAAAGGGAGAGACAGACACCCACGGGGCTATACATTTTCCACATACTGTAGGTGTAGCGTTGCATGAACAAACCATTTCCGGGCTGTACAAAGTTTAGTTCTACATCTGGAATGCAAAGTTCTAGATGTAGATGCTTAAAAATATACAAGATGTTCTTTTAAAAAGAGTTAATTTGAAAATTGTTGCCATTTTTTTCTTTTAGTTTTAAATGTATGTCCTATAGCCTACTGCACCAGGAGAAAGTTAAAGATAGAGATGAAGGAAATGGGATGGATGTGGTTTATCACAGCTTTCTGTGTTCATTTATCTGATAGATGTAAGGCCTATGTATGTATAATGTAAAAATGTATATATATATATACTGTATGTGTATATATATATATATATATATATGTATAAAGACTTGAAAAGACAATGTTTTCTTTTTTGTTCTTTCTGGCTGTCTCTGATTTGTGGATTCCAAAAAACTAAAGATTAGATGGGAAAGCACTCAGCTAAACACCTGTAATGGATACAGTGTGCATCTTTTATGAGGGTGTTGTCTCTGTATTGTGAAATAAAACTCTGCTTTTTCCCCGAAAAGTCCAAGCAGAGCTCTCCTAATGACTCAGAGGAAACTGCAAAGCCTACTACTGTTGCTTTGCAGCCTAATCCTTTTGTTTTATCTATAGATCTTTTTCACTGCAGACATTTTGACTTGTCACAGTAGGAAAGGCACAGGTGTTTAACACAACAATGAAACTGAATCAGCTAAATAGAATTCAGCTATCATTCAATTACCTGTGCTTTTCCTACTGTGACATATGAAAATGTCTTTTGCGAGAAAGCCCTATAAATGTAGCACATCTCTGATCATTTGTCAAATTTCACCTCAGTCTAACATAAACCACAACTGTGGATCCTTGTCCAGTAGGGAGACAGAGGTTACTACTGTTTGGACCCTTGAAGAGATACACAACTTGCACTTGTACATTTCATATGTAGAGCATTACTCAAGACACCCAAAGACGCTTCAATAGATAAGAAATACTACTTGAGTCAGATGATGTGTTTTTGGAATACAATTTAGAGAAAACAAAACAAAGGTTTCAAATAATTAAAATAGTCATTCTTACACATTTGCCTTAGTGCTCATTTCTAGGCAGTGAAATAATAGTGACGGGAAAGTATTTTCCATTTTGCTGGGGATATCCTGACACTGTCAGAAAATACTCCTTGAGGTCTCCAGGCCTTATTTAGTAGTTACTACAAATGGAGACTAAACGCTGTATTCATCTCAAATGTGTTCCACCTAAATCTACTGCTAAAGAATAATAACAAAACAGGGTAGGATCAGAGAGAACCTGATTTGACAAAGTTATTGTGTCATCATTTACTTTGTCTTGAGTCCTGAGATCACCTGCATGAAACAGAAAATAACATCACAAAACTCAGACAGATTTCAACAATGTGGTTTATTTGAAATAAACAAGGCAACATTACAGCACCAGTCAGATTGCAACATTCAGACATCACTTTAGCTCTGCATAGTGAATGGTTAGGTTATTGTTATGTGACCAGCTTATTCTCCTGTTGTTATTGTTATAGGCAGTAATGAAACCGAGCACCATTTGAATTGATAACACAGACAACTTAGGTTTGACTGAAGCGAGTTACATTTGAGAATAACAGAGAAGATCTTTAGACCAGTTTTAAACATCTGCTCTGTGCAAAAGCCCAATTTATTATCATGTCTGCACTAGAACAGGGGACGTGATAATGTGAAGTTTAACAGAAAGACTATTATTTTGAAATGATGCAGTATGATAATGAGAATTATGAAATGTTTGAACAACCATACTGCACTACATTTATTTCAGGACATTAATTGCAGATATAATATATACAGAGATTCATTTTGAAGGGATATCCACCCCAAATCTATCTTTTCAGTATCAAAATGTTTATATTGTCACAGGTGGAGTATCCCTTTAAATCTTCATCTCTCCCAAATGAACCTCTCAAGTAAACAATTGTATTTCTTATTTTGCTTTTGCTTTTTTGTAGCAATGACGTTACGGTCAGCATCTGTTGGCCGTAACTAATCTACAGCTGTTCTAAATCCTTTAAAACCGACACAATCCACACACTCATACGGCACTTATTCTTTAAGTTAGATTTCGTTTGAATATTAAACCACATTTGGATTTGATTCAAAGATGAGAACCACCGCGGTTGGAAGTTGTTCTATTTGTCTATAAAACTTTCCAGATTTCAGATCAGGAAATTTGAGCATTGTCCTTCTGAGAACAAGAGAGACAGAATGAGCAATATGGCCACATGGTCTTGATTTTCTCTGCTGACCAGCCTTAAGGTTAGAGGGTGTGTTTTATGAGAATAGGAATGAGTTGCAGGGAGGGAGAGGGTTGCGTAGGAATAAAAATAAAAAAAATGGCATGGGTTCCTTTTGAGACATTACAGCTTTGGTGCAAACCCTCTCCTCTCCGCTGCTTCACCATCAACACCCTCTGCTCCATCCTTTCACAAACACCCGACAGACAGACGAAAAAAGCACTTATTTCTTTGGCTGTGTATTGAAGGCACGTCAGCCTTGTCTCCTAAAGGCAGAAGACAGGCTGAAATACGGGGCTTTGCAAAGAGGAGGTAGCAGCTGTAGGTCTTGTAAAAAGGTCAGATCTGATCCTGGTTCAGTTGTGGTGCGAGCAGATCGAACAGGACTGGGCTGATGTCTGAGGTTGAGTTATGGTCGTAGCTGAGGCTGAGGTCAGGTTGATCTGAGAGCAGATACAAAAGAAAACAGAAGGCTTTGTCTACAGGGAGATAAAGATGCAATGCACATGACATGATCAGAGTTCAAAGAGGCTGAAAACGTACTTCATCCCAGATGCTTGTGATGATGTTTTTCATAGCCCACTGCATTGTTCGAGCTGGTACCTGTCAGTGAAAGAACCATCATCGTGTCAGGCAGATTGGCGCTTATTCCTGATTCAGTAACAGTAAAGGTTTTCAGGTTGTCCACATTACCTCACTTACCTAAGTAGTCCTTGTAGTCCTTGTAGTATTTGTGCCTCAGACCACGTCCATCTGTATATAAAATGGCCAAAATGGAAAAGCAAACTAAAAGATTGACATCTGATCTCCATATCTTACACATTGCACTTTGAATTCTCACGTAAACGGCTATTAAGATATATATATAAAGTAAAAAATGTTCTCTTGATTAGATCATCAGTTTAGTAATCCTGCCAACCGCTTCAGCCACAGATCACGAATTGAGGAAATCTACTGAGTTGCCAGGTCACTCCAATTTGTATACAGTATTTTTAGATCTACTTGGCACCTAACAGGATAAACTTGGCACCTAACAGCCTCCTGTCCCTGTCCTTTGGTGCTTTATAGGAGCACACACTTTGCGGAGAAGTTCTGTTGGAACAGGCAAGCAGGATATTAGTTGTACAGATAAAATTAAGATAAGGAATTATGTGTGTCAAAGGCCTGGATTCAAAGCCATATCACAAGTTATGTTACCAGAAGTACTCCAACCATACCGGAATTTCCACGTTGCTTGATGCACTGTCCCCGGTTTGGGATGCCAGCGGCAGGGTTTCCTGGGTTGATGATGTGGCACTCGTAGCCCGTAGGACAGTGAAGAGGCTCATCTCCATCCTCCGTTGTGCTGCAGGCCTCAGCTAGTGGGCAGAAAAACATACTGTGCATCAGAAGAAATCATCAGAGACATGCAATACACCAGGGTCATTTTGTGATAAATGTAGTGTGTGAAATGTGTGAACTCACCCTGCAGAACCTCCTCAGGGCCGTCTAGCAGCCAGCCGTTACCCCCCAACCACCGAGGCTTTGGCTGCACCAGCCAGTCCAACACTGTTCAGAACACACACAGAACCACAGCCAACAAAATACTTATTGACAATGATAAAAGAAACAAAAATGGACTAATTTCTAAGTAGTTCTATCTGTCGATTGGTGCTGCTGACCTGGTGGAGGCTGGACAGACTCCAGGCAGGCGTAGATGCATCCATTGTAGCAGCAGCGTTTATGGCGCTCACACTCTGAGTCTGAACGGCAGCCCGGCACCTCACAGGCTCTCTCTGGCAGCATCTGGGGAGGTGGTGGACACCGGTCATTCTTCTGGTGCTGTGTGGACTGGGGGTGGTTAGGGTACTCGTAGTCCTGAGAAACAAAAAAAGAGACAAATGTCCAAAAATTAATGAGAATGTAGATGTGGTTTCTACGGAAGCCCTGAAATGCAAGTGAGGAAAAAAAATATAAATATATAAATAAATATATAAATATTTATAAATATATATATATATATATACATATATATATATATATATACATATATATATATATATATATAGATCTGTGGTTTGAAAAATGTTTTTTTTGTTAGGATAATTTTTTTGTTGAAATGCTCATTTTGGTGGCAAGAGGCTGAAGTGCACCACTACCCCATGTTGTGAGTTTCATTTACATAACTTGCCAACACACGATGTGTAACTTGTGTTTAGAATGCATTAAGAAATGACAACAAAACAAAACTGTTGTTGTTTTCACAAATAACATAGGAAAATGATCCTGGCAAAAAAATGTTTACTAGCTGTTTCTCATTTGGTTCTAAACTACAAAAAGACTCATTGCTGGATGTTCACACAGTGAGATTGTGGAAATATATTGCACCTTTTAGCCACCAGAGGGCAGCAATGTCTGAGTGATCACTTTTCAGCACAGCAGAGCTACAGCAAAGACGCTGATGTTTTTGCTTGAGTATGCATGCCTGCCTGCTAACGTCTTGACCTGGATTGGAAAGGTGATTCAATGTGGGAACAAACACTTCCCTGGTGATTCTGAGAGGGAGAAAGTAAGCCCCAGGACCCTGAGCCGAGCAAAGACACACTTCACACAGTTCGACGGCTTTGGCAACATTAAGTGTAGGCCTACGTGCACACATGCATGTGTGCACAAACAGCAACGCACACACTTTTCCTCTGTTGCTGAGAAGATCTGTTTTGCATGCTTTGCAGAGACTAACATAACGAGATCTGTATGACAGCCATGGTCTCTGTTGTTTAATAGTTCTTTTCCAAACTGCTGTTCTTTATTGTTTCCTGCTTATTGGTTTGGACATGTCCGGGACCGAATTTGTGGGTTTTCACACTGCTGGTATCAAATATCACAAGTCTTGTGCCACGGCATAAGCAGCTATTCTTTGTTCTGCGTTATGTACACATGGGAAATATTACATCAAATTCCAAAGAAACACAGCCGCCGTTTGCTAAACATTAACTCTCATACTTTCTTGTATGCTTTTGTATGACAAGTTACAGTGTGATCAAGTCCATTCCACTCCTTTCTTCTTACTGCTACAATAGCAATGAGCAACACTGTGGTGTTTGGCTGGTCTAAAATCACTTTTATAGCATCCACTGATAAACATAACAAGGATATTTCTTTATTATTGGTGGTTACTCTTTGCACTTCTACGACACAGGAAGTTATGTAGCGTGTTGGATATCTAATCCTTTCTTACACCGTCATCATGACTGTGCCTCACATTTTCTTTCACCAGAGATGTTTGTCATAAGAACAAATGCTGTGTCAATAAAAAAAACAATCACAACCTGAGAGATTCAGTTTTTCAATCGTGTGGGTGAATACCTCTGACTTTACAGTCTCAACCATTCATTTGGGAGGGTGTCCCAGAGAGAGAGAGTGGGGTTTTTCTCAACACTAGATTAGTAATTAGATAATCAGCTTGTGGGTTGCACACGGTCATTAAAACTGTGCTGTTTATTTGGCAGGCTTACTGACACTCTTGCAAACCAACCAGAAAAACGAAAGCAAATGCTTGGCGCTGACGGTGGTATCACTCACACTGTATGTGTGTGTTCACTTTAAACACACATTAATTCGTTCTGGCAGCTGAGGGCTTAGTGGGTGGATGGTTCTTTGGGGGGCTGGGATGGGGGCTTCACACCATGGAGGGATGGAGGGAACAATGTGTGGCTCTTACAGTCAGCGCTTGCAAAAGTTACTTGAGGTCCTGCATGTTACTGTAAGTAGTGAACGTTTTGATTGTACATCACTTGTAGGGATAGATTTCAAATGTCAATACGTTTTGGGAACTGGCGGAAGTGTGTTTGTAGCCATGACTCTTGAAAACTGTTTTGCCTAGAAAGGTGACATTGAAGCATTGGTCAGACTCTTGTTTACTTATCCTTTGATAGATAGATATTTCCTATTTAAATAAGCTCTATGGATCAAGTGACTATGTGTAATATAAAAGGTGCCACTCATAGTCACAAATCCACAAAGAATTATCACCTGACACTACAGTACAATCCCCCTCAACTCATCACAGCTTTTTTAGCGTCTTTCAGCTCCTTGTTTTGGTCTTACTGCCCTCTTCAGCATAGTTTCTGGACGCAGCAGGTATCTGTTTTTGTTTAAAACGCTCTGATAAACAGTTTGTGACTAAGTTAGCAACTAGCTAGGGAACATAGGAGAGCATTTGGCGGCTAAAGAGCCATATCTTTTTCTCAGGTGATGGTGAAGACCAAAACTGAGCTATAAGAGTAAATATTACTTACAATCATCAGGTGACCAGAAACACAAATCCTAATGAGCTCTAATGCTGCTCCATGTGTGGTTGGTTAAACTAATTAGCAATTTCAAATGAATTCTTCAACTTCACTTTGACTATATCTGAACTTTGTTTGCAGAGTAAAGGAAATAAGCTTGACTGTGGTCTCACATACTCAGACTGAATTTGTTATGAATTTCCTCTCTGTTGTTTGAGATGATATTATGTGGAAAATCTCTCTGCTGCCAAAGAAAAGGAATGACTGAAATAAGAGAAGGTCTGTGTGTGTGTGTGTGTGTGTTACTGAGCGGTGATCTGCTCCAGTGTAAGTCCAGTTCGCTATATCAACTTTAAAGGTGATGGTATGTCAACGTTGTGTTTACTGCTTTTTGTGCTGCCCCCAAGTGGATGAAATAATTAAGTTTCAGAGCACCTTGGTAGCTGAGTGCTTTCAGCGCATGCTATATAGACCCAATGTCTTGGGTTCGATTCTGGCCTTGGGACCTTTGTTGCATGTCATCATGCAAATAATCACAAATGTTTTCACATATGCAACAAAACAATGAACACTTATACTTTTGAGATGTTTATTGTTAAATAGAAAATCTTCATATTTTTTAGTGTTGTTGAATAATGTATTACTTGTAATCACCTGAGCATTTTTACAGTTACTTCTGGTTGTACATGCTCCCACACACTGCAGTTCTGTCAGACTCTTCATTCATGGCTCTCAGGCGATAAGGAGCCAGAGTGGTACACAACGTCTCCTGGTACAATTACGATCTATGAATGAGGACTACAAAGTCTGCTGTGATTGGATAATGACATAATGACTACAGCCCTTACTCCCCTTGTCTCATATCCGATCTGTTCTTAAAGTCTCCTGCAAACGTCTCCTGTAAAAGGTCAAGTGTGCCCTTCCTGTTTATGTGACTGCATGTGTAAAGGGTGAGATTGCTTGTACACATCAATACACTAAAGAGGCCATTTAATCTTTATTAGGCCTTAGCTTTGCCAACATAGAAGATGCTACTTCTAAACATACTTTTTCTGTTTTCACTGTACTTTTGCCTACATGTTATTCAGCTCTTACTGTAACCGCTTCACTCTCAGGGCTCCTCTTCTGCCTTTATGTCTTTGTAAGCCAGAATGGCCGCCGTGATCTACACCCTGAGCTCTTTCGCATAATCCTGCGCACATCTCTGTGATGTTCCTCAATGTTTATTTACACTCTCGTCTGCTGTGCTGCTCTGCTGTAGAGACACTGCCAGCGGGCCCTTGTGTGATGTTCATGTCTATCTGTGGGCATGTTTTCCCGTCTCTGTCTGTCTGTCTCTGTCTGAACACTCTTACTATCTCTCTTTCTCTTGTTTCTTTTCTTATTTCTCCTAGATCTCTTTGGTGTTAAAAAGCAGTGGCATGATGGTGGCTGGAATGAACTGCACTTGTTCAGCCTTTCCCTGTCTTGCATTTATAGCACTCTTGTGGGGCGAAGCCACTGGAGACCCTTCTAGGCTCCATAACTTTACTGAAATCAGTCCGTTCATGGTTCCATGCAGAGATCCCAGACAGATACTGAGTTTTTCTGCTTCCATTGCGCAAAGTTGCATGCTCACACACACACACACAATCTCAGACATATGCACATACAGTACTGCACGGTCAAGGTTGAGCACCCGTATGCATAAACAAGGAAAATCTGTGTTCTATCATATGTGTCAACCCAGATCTCCCGTGCCTCCTAAATGAAGTAGCCCACAGCAAACATCTGGTTAGCTTTTGAGTTGTCAGGACTAATTTCCTGTCTCAATACCAGCAATCAGTTCGACATAAAGATAGACAGACGTGCGGATAGATAGAGACACAGCAGGCTAACGTGTGAGGCAAACAGACAGGCTTTAAATCAGTGGGAGATGAGAGTTTCAGTGACTGATGGGAAAACATGCTGACAGACAAACAGGTAGATGCACAGCTGTGAAAAGCAGTCCTTGAACTGTGAACATACTGGCAGAGATGTGATGTCTAACTTTGAAATGCAAACGAACAGACTGAGGCGTGGTTTACACGACAGGAGGGGGGCTAAACCAACTGTGCATGCAGCTTAATTAGTATTGGGAAAACAGTCTGAAACAGCGTCTGCTACCTGTCAGTCTAAGCCTGAGGTAGCAGGGATGGCCAAGATTGAGGTCCCCCTAGATCTGCTGTATTTCTCCTCTATTCTCCAGTTGTAGGGCAGCTGCATGTTATATATTTTGGTATGAAGAGTTACAGTAATAAACATGTCTCACTCACTCAGATTTGCTGTGAATTTTCTCTGTTGTTGATGATATATAATATAAAATCTCACTGTTGCCAAATAAAAGGAATGTCTGTAATATCTGAGTCTCCAGGTGAAATGCAGCTGTGGAAGAAGACATTTCACTTAAGTAAAAGTAGCAATACTCCAATGCTGAACTACACTTTTACAAGTAAGAGTTCAAAAATAATAATATTTGCCTCCAAAATGTAGTGGTGTAGAAGGAAATAGTATAAAATGGAAATACTCAAGTAGAGTTCAATTACCTCAAAGTTGTACTTAAGTGCAGTACTTATAGTAAATGTACTTAGTTACATTTCACCTCTGGAAAAAAGTGAAGCAGCAGTTGATGTGGAAATGCTTTTGTCTTTTTGGTTTGTGTGCGTGCATCGATGGTATAAGTGGCGATCTGCTCCAGTGTTAGTCCAATAATGTGCTTCTGAGCAGCAGGCTCACATCATCTGACTGGGATTAGTCCTGCTACTGGTAACATGGATGCCTGACTTCAAGAATGCCCATCTTTGCAGAAAGCCACACTCCCAAAATATTCTCAAAAATGATCCCAAAATGTAAATGCCATTCTCCTACATTTATGCAATTTTGTGTGAAATGCATTCTTATAATTGAATGGTTAACTTTTAAATAACCGGTTTGTTGATTGTCTCCTACGTACAATTTAAATTACTTACCCGAGATTTAACACACAAAGCTCTCCTTTAGTTAATATGCAATGTGCACCATACCCTTCCCATTAGAATAACATTTAAAAGACGTCCTTAAAGAGAGAATGTGGACATCCAGGCTGTCATCACCTGCTGTTTTGATTTGAACACTGGAAGCATGTGTCTTGCTTTGATGAGTTTCAGTTTTTTGCAAATGTTTGTACAGTATGTGGTATGAGATATTCATATCAATTATATCTATAATCTATCTGTCAGATTCCTTTAGTGAATGGTGCAATGCAGCTGAAAAGCTACGATACAATTTAACTCATTCAAATGGCATTTTGCCCTTTTAAATATTAGTTTGACCTTTAAACTGGTAATGTTTGCCAAGACTGTACTGCATTTGTCATGCATTCCCAGGACTCGTCGACTCTCAGCCTTAAAGGCCACAAACTATTTGCTGGTGAACTAAAATACATTCCTTGTGTTAAGCAGTGACGTTTGTACGACGGCAAGACAACCCATCACAAACAAACTTTAACATTGAAAAGAGTATGAAGCAGGACAATGAGGCAGTGCTGTGTGTCTGTAAGTATTGTGTGAAATTAAGTTCTATTTAATACACACTGATTCTCAACTATTGCAATCAAAATGTCTCTTTTATTCCCCTTAAATTCAATCTATGGCATGAACCTATTGCTTTACTTTTACTTTTACCTTACCTCACCCTGTTGAATATTGCACCTTACCCCATCTCAGCTCATCTTATGTTTACATCTTGTTAGATATACATTTTGTAAAATGTATTGCACTATTTGTATATTTTAGAATTGTTATACTGTTTCCTACTGTGTATTGCAACTGTTGCACAACAATTTCCCTCGGGATAAAATAAAGTTCTATCTATCTATCTATCTATCTATCTATCTATCTATCTATCTATCT
>CALSCE010010634.1:4371916-4394812 GCA_943593645.1 Bovichtus variegatus
TATCTATCTATCTATCTATCTATCTATCTATCTATCTATCTATCTATTTGATAGTATCAGGTGTCATTAAATAGTGTAAACTGATCGCATCTTTACAAAAAATCACTTCCTTAAAAGCTTCAAATTTACCTCAGTGAACAAGCAGTATGTGGATCTGTTTTGTTTTTAAGTAGAAGCCCCAGGCCAAGTCCAACAGCTGGCCAGCCCAAGAACAGGAGGTACACATGTTCCCGAGCATCTGCAGGGCCCCTGTTTTAATACCAGGTGCTGTCAGAATTGTCCTCATCAAATAAAGGAAACTGTAAAGATGTATGGTTGTAGCCTCACACACTGTTCGTGCTCACTGACATGCCCAGGCAGGTGTCTGAGCCAGACTGTGTTATGGCTATATGAGAATAAATAATCTGGTCTGTATGTGTGTGTGGGTGTGTGTGTGTGACTTCTGCTGCCCACGCCCCTCCACCTGTTTTCTACCCATCAAGCGCATTTCTCTTGATTGTAAGTTACCCTCTCACACCTATTTCTTACATCTACACCTGTATTACATGCCATGTATTATTAGGCAGGCATTCCCCCTGTCAAAACAGAAAGAGGAAATTAGGAAAGTGCTACTGGTGATCTTTAAACCTTGTGGCAGGGGGAGATCTAAATAAGAGAGGATGGAGGACATGACTGTGATTCACAAGACCATCGCACCCAAAGGTCAGATTACTTTCTGGTAAGAGATTTACATAGAAGTCAGACGAAGGAAGTTAAGGTGAAGCATGCAAAGACAGTAAAATATAGAGGTGAAGAAAACATTGAAAAGAGTAGATTTCATAATGCATGTAAAGATTGTCTGCTTACATTTTGATAATACATGTCCTATCTACAAGGAACAATGTGTTTACATTTGAAGACATGAAATAAGACATTCAGGTATGGAAGCCCATTTCGGCCAGTAAAAGAAAAAAATAAGATGAAAACAAAAAAAATAATGACAAACATTCTCAAAATAATGACTTAATATCTCAAAATTAGAGCTTAGTTAGTATTTTAAGATACTAAGTCATTAATTTGAGATATTAAGTCATTATAATGACTTAAATGATCTTTTTTTTCATCACAAGGCTAAGTTTCCATCTTATTCTTTTCTTTTACAGGTGTAAATGGGCTTCCATATTTCAGTTGATCATAGTGTGTATTTTGATTTAAAAAAAATCTGCTGAAATTCAGTGTAATCAGATGAAGGTACTGAGCATGCTGGTGGCCTTGGCTTTCTTAAACATTTCTACCAATGTTCCTTTCAAGACACTATTCCATAGCGCAGTGCCTACGTGAAATACTCAGTGACTATAATTTGTCTTTCTGCACGGCCCCGGTGTTATGAATGAGGCTGAGCATGTGTGTGTGTGTGTATGAGTGTGTGGGGGAGGTGGTGATTAAAAAAATGAAAGATTGAAAGATGCAGAGATGAAAAGGTTCAGAGGGGAAGAGACAAACTCCATCTGCACAGCCGTCTCAGCATGTTCCAATTACAGCAGCTTTGAAGCAGAGTCCAGCAAGACGGTGCTTTTGGCCCATCCTGCGAGCAGGAGGAGACGAGAGAAAGAGATTTGAAAGAGGGAAAACGGGGGTGGTGGGGTGGGGGTGGTGGTGTGCTGAGAGAGGCACATGGGCGAGGGGAAGACGAAAGCAGGGCAGAGAGAGGGCGAAAGGGTAACTGATTCATATGAGAGAAGGGAAGAGATATAAAGGCAGAGAAAGAGAGAGAAAAAAGGGCCAATGAGGGCATAAACCAGTTAGAAAGTGAGAACATTGAAGCACGAGTGGGAAAAAGAAAGAGAAGGCAGCACGCTACAGTGAGCCCTTGTTAGAGATGATCAATCAGCTACACTGAGCCGAGTTAACAAGCAGGGGCCCGGTCTGCAAGTTCAGTTCCTGCCCTAATAATCCACTACAAACACACACACACACACACACACAAACACACACACACACACACACACACACACACACACACACACACACACAGACTCACTCACAGAGACAAAAGTTGTAAATCCTGTGTGCCCTTCAATTACTCATATGGAAACTTGAAAATCAGTGACTTATTCCAACCTTTTGCACACTCCACTTTTTGCTCCTCATCAAAACTAAAAAAAACTCTCCTGTCCATGTAGATTTGTCATGTTTCAAAAATCAAAAAGCATGTCTGCTCCCAAACTGTTTCTTTTCGAGGGGTGGAAGACATTTTCAGATCCTCTGCTCTAAGCAATATCACTACTCAGAAATGCTCCATTGCAAGTTTATATCCTGCATTCAACATTTTAAATAGAATGACAGAAGCATTACCTAAACATAACACGTATCAAAAGTATTTTTTTTAAAGTGCTACATTATTATGGAGCTACATTTGACTACTTTATATCCTTTTGGGTGGTCTGGTAATACATCATACTTAGAAAGATGACAATACACTTTAGTGGAATAAGAAATATATATATTTCCCTTTATCCCATAAGTAGAAGTAAAGAAAAATAGTACTGTAAGTGGATATACTTAAGTACAGTGTAAGTTCTTCAAAATCACACATATTTACAAAGTACAGTAATTATAGGCTACAGTCGGCAACCTGTTAGTTTAGCTTAGACTGGAAACACGGGGAAGCAGCAACCCAGTATTATTTTAATCTATATAAAACCAATGTAGAAAAAACACATTCATTGTGTTTGTTTAAACCAGACACATTTCGGTTTTATTCTGGATGTAACTCCATGTCTTGCTCCCAGCCAAGAAATAGTCTGCAACATAAATATTCGTAACACACACATTGTTTTTACACATAGTTTTTGTACGGATTAAACAAACGTGATATAACGTGTTGATGAGTTAGGTTTAGAGGTGCTGGTAGGGGGTAGAGCCAGCTAGCTGTTTTGCAAACTTGTATAGTACTTGGTTGAATGCACTTAATTCATCTACACCACTTCTCTTTTCAGTACTGGATTAAAGGACTCATACCAGGTCAACTTGACTACCTCTCACCTCAACCACAAAACTGCTCTCACTGTGTGAAATAGCTCTCTGCAACAGAGCCGGTATTGTACTGTAATGCTGTGAGCTTTCACCTACTTCCACTTTGGAGAATATTCTAGAAACAACCATAAAATAGAGATAGAGGAGAAAGCCACACACTCATATGTGCACATATAAAAAAAAAGAGGTAAGCAGCCCCACCTTATGGTTGAGTCCTCTTTTTCTGATTCTCCTGGCCTCACTTCCTGTGGACAGGACCAACAGGGCCAGCAGCAGTACCACAGAGCACGGCATGGTCTGTGTCCTGCACCCCAGCTCCAAACTCTTTCTGTGTCTCCCTCCCTTTCTGTCTCAGAGCTATTCCTTCTTCCTCTCGTTATTCCAAAGTTTATCCTTTACGCGTTCGTGGTGCCTTTTCAGCTGAAGCTATAACTCTCCGGTGCTTATGTGCAACCAGAGATTACACAAGCCCTCTCCCTCCAACGGGACCTGCCTTTATATATGCCTGAGGAAAAGTGCAGGGCAGAATGACAGAGTAGAGGGAAGTAGGGGAAAGTACAGAGGGGATGAATGGAGGCAGTGTAGGGAAGAAACGAAAGAAGGAGAATAGTTAGGGGAGCAGGGGAAGGGAGAAACGGCAGCTGTCCGTGCATCAGTTGTTGAGAGCTGGAACTGTCTGCTGGCACAGCGTGCGCACATGTCTCTGGGAGAGAGAGGAGGGGAGAGGGGTGAAAGAAGGGAGGGGAGAGCATTAGATAGGTTAGTGTGTGTGAGACCTCCCCCTTGCCCACTAGTTGCATCTTGCTGCACATCTGGTGATCTTTATGTGAGTTTGAGAGAGTTGTGTCAATGTGCGGTCGGAGCATATATTATATTCTGTGGCTTTGCTTCACATGTTTTGCTGGCGTGCGGTTTTGTAGGAGTGAAAATAAATGGATTTGCTAAGTGCGGGGTTCGAACATACTTGCTTGCTCAGAGTTCAAGCATGAATTGTAACTATTAACTGGCCAACATCCGTGTTTACATTCCAGATTTCTCTTAGGGACAGGATATGCATGCTTTACATGACAGTGTGGGAGGGAATACTTGAACACACCTGAAAGTGTTTCCACTCCTGTGTCTGTATAATATGTTTGGAGAGGATGACGTTTGATTTTAGTGGTATTGACCAATACAAAATTAAAGCATGTGGTGTGTTTCAGGGAAAGGGGCCTCTCCGTCTCCCTTTTTCACAACTTTCCAAGTTGCACCCTCTCAAAGTAGGACATCTCCCCCCTGTCTCACCCCCAACTTACCACTAGACCTTTCTCCCCTTGCTGTCCCCTCCCCTCACTCCATTCTCAGTGTCTTGTACTGAAAGGGAGAAAGAATGCTAAGCCCGCACAAATCTCAGTCATTATTAGTTTTACAGGAGCAGGGCTCATGTCACTGTGAGGCCCCGGCTTCACTTATACAAAAGACAGAGTAAAGAAAAACGAGAGAACAGAAAAGGGAGCGATATAGAGATAGTGGAATAGTCCGCATGAATGAATATTTGCGACGGACACAGAGATGAGCCTGCCCATTACATTGTGATGCAGAGGTGCATTTAAAGGGGACATATTAGGCTAATTTCCAGGTTCATATATGTATTTTGGGTTTCTACTAGAACATATTTACATGCATTAATACACATTCTTTTTCTCATACTGTCTGTCTGAATATACCAGTATTCAACCTCTGTCTAAAAGCCCCCTTTCTAAAAACGCCTACTCGGATCTGATTGGCTTGTGAGAAAATCTGCACTGTGTACCGTTGCAAAGGTACTTCTCAAGCCATGGGTGGAGATACTCAGATTTATTCTAATGAGGCTGCATGTGACATAGGAAAGGGAGCCACATCTGAATGGCTTGTTGAAACCCATGTTTTCTGACTAAGGCAGCCCACAAAAAACTGACTCGGTCGTCTTATTTCACAGTTTGTAGGTTGGTCGGCTATCATGAGTTGCATGAGTTGGTTTAAAACGTTGTTTCTAGCTGCTATGTACAGGTTTTAAACAAACTAGCTTTAAAAAGAAAAAACAAATATGGGAAATCAATTTTAGTACCAAGAACATTTTAAAATGGTTAAAATGTGGGTCGGATTGTAGATGTGCCTGGTATGGTGGAATGAAATTAATTTTAATATCAAATATAATCAGCTTTGTGTTGTATTATCTTGTCATAAATGTTGTAAAACTGTATCACACCCTGAGTTAGCTGCAAAGTGTCCAGTAGTAGACAGCGTGCTAATATTCCCAGACATGTTCTCACATACATAGACCATATCCTGCCTCCTTCCTGAATCTGGAATGTATACATGAATATAAAATAAACTAAACAAATGCGTTCATGAACAGGATAAGAGGTGAAAAATTCACACATTCCAGTCCACTGATACAACAACTGTATGTGAATGCACACACACACACACACACACACACACACACACACACATACTGTACTGTAACTCCATACAAACGAAAGGTTACACAGAACTACTCCTACATTCAGTCTCGACACAGCATCCATTTGTAGAGTTTCAAATGAGAGCAAAATGCGAATTCTGAAAGTTATATATGACAGAAATGAGAGAGAAAGGAAGGAACACCTCAGAGATAAAGTCTGCAGACGATCAGTGTGTTCAGAGACAGACTCTCTACTCCAAAGACAGAAATTCCTTTCATCTGAGAGGCCTTTCTGGAGGCAGAAACGCATTGTGGCTGTTTCTGTAGGGTGGAGTGTCTACGACTCTCAGGGGGCTTCCCATCACATGCTTGTACTCTTCGATGATCGGACTCATGGCGTAACATTTGGCAGCTTTCCTGAGATGGATCCGGCTCAGCGGTCAGGTCAGCTTCGACCTCAGCCGCACGTGACGATTATAAGAGCACAGTAAGTATTTTATACAAGCTAAATGGGAATATGCGGGGCATATGTTTCATAATGAAGTCCAGCTTGTGCATCTGGATGGAATATGTGCGGTTTGTGGACTAACAGAGCTTCAGGCAACTGTGTTGATAGTGTGTGGTTTCTGTGTCTGTGTACTCAAAGCATTTACAAGGTGTAAAATGTATATACAGTATGGATGTATTGTATCTGTGTCTGTTATTGATAATGGTTGCTTCTGTAACTCATTATATTTCTGGCTGAAATAAATGGGAATTTTGTGAATGACACAAATGTTTAAATCTTCAAAAAGCCTTCATTAAAATATTCAGCTGTGGACAGTTGCCTATGAATAAATATTCTTTCATAGGAGAAGGTTTTTGTTAGAGTGAAGTCGCAGTGAACAGTCATGCAAGCGGCACTGTCAGTTTGTACTTAGGCACAGCGATGCTTTGAGCTAAATGCTAACATCAGCATGCTAATATGCTCACACTG
Organism: Bovichtus variegatus; assembly: GCA_943593645.1. Lineage (NCBI taxonomy): Eukaryota > Metazoa > Chordata > Actinopteri > Perciformes > Bovichtidae > Bovichtus > Bovichtus variegatus. The sequence continues at coordinate 4,378,333 of CALSCE010010634.1, forward strand.
ACAATTCGAAAAAGGCTGATGTTTGTCACGTAATGTTTGTCATATAATGCTTAACATGTTCAACATCTAGTGTAGCATGTAAGCATGCTATCATTTGCTAAATAGCTCTAAACTAAAAAAAATATTGTTTTTAGTAAGTCTATACAACAAAGCAAGCTAACAAGGTGAACAGGGCATTTAACATTTTACTGTCACTTTAATGTTTATCAGCAAACTTCTCTGGTGGGCTGCTCTTGTGCCTGAAGCGGAAGCCTGTCAAAGCCATTCATTCCAAATCAGGGCTGTCAGCCGAGGTCAGAGGTCAGCACCCGGGGTCAGGGCTCAGCTTTGATTGGTTGGTTTGAAATAGGCTGCTAGATTTGGAGAGGGGTGAAAGTTGCATTCAGACAATCTCAACACATAGACAGTCTGAAACATTTAAAATACTAATTATACACAGAATATACAGTAATCCTAAATGATGCCTGCAGAATAGAAAATCTGTATTTATTCTCATGTGAATTTCCACCGCAAAGTCTTTACAGCTCTATGACGCACATAGACTCATTCAAAACAAGTGTTCTCCCTTTGACGTGCTGTATATCAAGACCAATAAAAAATCTACTTTTCTCGGTTTTACTGTCTGACATTTAAAAAGTTCCGAGATCATTTGGTTTTAAGTGTGTGTCGGATAGAATATAAACCTTGAGCAGCTGAGGAGGGCAAATAAATCTCTGACTTAATGACTATTTTATTTCAATAACGGGATGCGTGTTTGTCTTATTTGTACAGTTTGAGTGTGAGCAATGTGATGAAACTAAACACACACACACACATACTGTATGGATGCATGCAAAGAATGAGATTGTTGTGGATTTAATTGACTATAAAGGGACAAGGAGAGTACTACTGGCGCCATCCACTCGGCTTTACTAGACGATCAAAAAGATCAACAGAAAAAGTTTCTTCACTGGCAATCTTATCTGATTTTGTACCACTGCATCTATGCTTTTAAAACACATTTTTATATGATGCCCTTTTTCAACACAATGACCTTGATGAGTTTAAGTGGGACAGCTGTTTAAACATGTGGGCTGGCACTGGCTGATGGAAAAATAAAGGAAGATGAGGAAGATCAAGGGGGAAAATGAAGAAAACAGAAATGGAGGACAGAAGTAATGCAGATGGGTTGATAAAAGGAGAAAGAGAGGTGCGAGTAATGATTGACAGCAGACAAAGAGGGGTTCACGTAGACCAAACATCTGCCTGAGTTCTCACGTCTGAAGTCTTTTTAAGCTTGTGTTGTGAAAATTTGTGTTTTTATGCCAAACCAATGCCAAAATCTTGCAAACTGAAATGATTTGTTGAACTTGGATAGGGAGCCACTCAGAAATAAAATCACAACAAAGAGTAAAAGATTCATCTCTGCACATTATTCATTGACAACATTTTGGAGGCTGAAGCCGTAGACTGTTTTTAGCTTCTACAAACAAATGAAGCTGAATATGAACTGCAATCAAATCAAAGCAGGGTTATTATCGCAAGCTAAAAATTTAAATAAGAAGGGGAACATATAGTTGTAAACTGAAACAAAAAAAGAACAATAGACTTTAAAGAAAAAGTAAACCTCAACTGAAATGATATAGCCTGGTTGGAAAAACTAATACAAATAAAACATTTCCTGAGGAAAGCAAACTAAAGAAAAATATTTTTCAAAATGCGGATCACATCAGGACATCTCAGATCAGCAACAGGCCTCATACACGTGAGATTGTCTATGCGTGATGGAGTAATCTGTTTCAACGGTCATTTCTGCCTTTGGTGGAGGTTGTGTGTGAGTCTGGTTGCTAGTTATGCTCATTAAGCTAAACCCATTGTATACCCAAATTATTTCTCTATACCACCGAGTCTGTCTCTTTTTCTTCTACTCAGTGAGGAGGTTAGAGCCATGCCCGATGTCAACTGCTACCCTTTCATGACTATTTCATTCCTGTATCATTATCCTTTATCCTCTAATGGCCCTCACTAGCACAAAGTCGGACTGTACTGTACTCAGCTGGCTCTGAGGGTTCCCCTGTATACAGTAATTGCTCCTTTTCAGTCATTCTCCTTCTCTTTCTTCACATCTAGCCCTTATTTTTTCTGCTGTAGCTTGCCTACTGTTTTTCTCCCCTCTTGTGCTCCTCCTTCAGTTTTAAGTTTCCCCTTTTTCATGTCTTCTTCTCACAACTTTCTCCCGGCTGGTTTCTCCTTTTCCACATGCAGTTATCTTTTCTCTTATCCCCTCTCTTGTCCCCCATTTCAGTTTCTCCCTTTTCCTCTCCCTCCTCCTTCGATTCTCACCTCTCCTCTTTCTCGTCTGACCGCTACCGAGCGCTTTGAACTCAGGTAGCTGTGCAGCATTCCTCAACATGACCCCCGGGAGCAAGGTCAGCTAAAAAAAAAAAAAAAAACTATTTCAGCTGTTTCTATAACGACCCTGAGGCCGGGGTTTTTACTGTGGGGTCAATGTGACCGGGAGGCACTTCAATAAATCCTTTTAGCTTAACATTTTAATTGTTTGGAAAGTATTTTAATTATATTTAACAAATTAAACTACACAATAAGTTTACTACAAAAAAACAAATTTTCCTGAAACCATACTATTAGGTTGTTAAAGGTTGAAAGTGTAAGATATGCCAGAATTATTATCAGCAGAGTGTGAAGAGGTAAGAGGGTTGACGTTGTGTCAAAGACATCTGTTGTGTTGCAGAGATATCTGCTGGGAGAAGAAGTAGAGCTGCAGACTCGGGCTTTGTGTTTGTGTGTGTGTGTGTGTGTGTGTGTGTTTGTGCATGTGTGCATGTGTGTGTGTGTAAATGGTGAAGGCACGGCAAATAAGTCACTATCACAAAGCATGGCAAACGAGACAAGCTCCTTGTTTCAAGAAGACATCGCCGCAGACCCCCAACCCTCACAAGACCTCACAAGTTTACTTTACACATACTGCAAGGTGAGGAAGATCCATTGTGACATGGCAGTCAGTTTTTAAGGAAATTGATTAATTTAGCTCAATCAATGAAAATATCTTAAAGAAAATGGTGTTTTGTTTATTTATCAGTTGGATGTGGCATGTTATTCCTTTAATATGCCATATAGTGAGTGTGTAAATAAGGTGTTTTGCAATAAAAAAGTTTTGTAAAGTTCCTCATGCATCAAGTAACAGTAGACTTTAGGTTCACTGTATTGAAAATCCTCTGAAAATGTTGAACCGGCAGTTCCTTTCCCTGATAATAGGTGGCTTCTACTCTCTCTTGGCAGTCAACAAAGCATACAGTGTGCGTGTGTGTGTGTGTGTGTGTGTGTGTGTGTGTGCGTGTGTGTGTGTGTGCGTGTGTGTGTGTGTGTGTTTCGTTTTCATGTAGAGTTTCTATGAAACATGGATTATGTCTTTGTTCCTGTCTGGCAGATCAAAGGCTTGTGGTATTTTGTGACCAGCTCTCTTTTTGTGGCAAGTTTTCTTTTCTGCAGTCTCTTTTCTCTGGTGTGTGTACGTGGCTCTACGTGTGTGTATGTGTGTATTGTGTCTGTTAGCGGAGGGGGGGATTCTAGCGTGGGACGCTGTTTGTAAACCTTGGTTTGGAGTTTGTTATTGCAGATTTATGCGAAATGACATGTTTATTTATACTTGTTATATTTGCATTATACCAGGTTAAAGATGTTCATCTGGTGCCTCTTGTTGGTTCGGGGTTATAAAAGCTTGTTTTCTTGATGATTGCACATACCAAACATTCTGCAGCAGAGGAAGAAAATGAAGAAAAGCTTTTGCTCTCTGGGTTTCAATCTAGTTGGGATTGCATTTGGAAAGAAATGCACTGAACCATGTAGAATTTATTTTGTTGTTTCAGTAATGTAATTTAACATTTTTGATTGCTTTTCAGATCTACTTTTAAATTAATAGGAGTATGCTTCATATATTGTACTTCCACACTACATTCAGTTTGAGCCTTGAACCAAAAACTAAAGCAATTACCTGTATTTAGTTGTTTGGCCCACATCTGTAAATATCTAGATATATATCTTCACTTTTCAGCTCAGTCCTGCTGTTGAATGCTGCAAATGCAATATCAGTAACTTCTCACTGGAGGGAGCCACAGTCACATTTTCACTCTGCAACCCAGCATTCATCCATACATGGCACTTCTACATCTGCAGGACAAACACCTTCAGTGTTTATTAATCGCCCATAGAATGAAAAAAAACAACTCAACCCTCTGACCCCCCCTCTAATAATCTGTGTAAACTCCCTTTAGGTTTGTAAAAACACTTGAGGTGTGACTTCACTTGATTCTGCCTCTGACTGTGATCTTGAGATCCAGATCTCTTTTCAAACTCATCGTCTATCAGCAACAGAAACTTGTTTTTGCATCATTCATGTCATGTCCAGCTCTCTGGCTTCAGCTCTGACGCTTTGTCCCATCTTGTCCGTATGCATATCATGCTTCTTGGTGGTCGACCCCTGACCCCTGACCCCTGCGGTTCATCTGATGGAGGAGGAGCAGGAACAGAGCAGAGACAATGAGAGCCACTCCTGCCATGAGGAAACCTGTTCCGTAATCACTCATCTTGTCTATGAAGAGTCCTAAAGGGAAAAGTCTGTGTGAGTGATTTGCCATGTTTTTATCATCATAATATTTTAGTTAATGTCAACATTCATTCCTGACTGGAGTGCACACATTGTGGCCAAAACACTGCCACTTCACAACTATGGTATCACCTTGACTTTATTTAACCCTTTCATGCATTAATTATTAAATCACAAAGTCATATTTTTTTAATGGTTGTTGTGAAAAATCATGACAATAATTTTTTTTCCCACTATATGTTATTGTGAAGGGGTGGACCCCATGCATCAATGGTATTAAAAGTGATTCAATGAGTTTTAAAAAAAACATTTACTTAGAGCAAATGGTATAAATGCACATTACATATAAACAAACATATGTTTTTTTAGACGTATAATGAGTTCCACTGCATCACTTTTCATACTGTTGATCCATGTTGTCCACTGCAGTTGACAGATAGTGGGCAAATAACGTCCATCGGATTGGACAGAAAATATTATTAAAATCGAGATAAAAGTATTTTTTACATCTTATCTAGTTGAAAAATATTTTGTCTGGTTTTCTGAGAATCAAAGGATTCTCCTCCTACCTCAGCCATTTTAAATTTATGATGCAATATCTTAAAACGACAGAGAGACACAGAGATAATAATCAAATGGAATTGCTTTGGGGACCCATAAGGGTTTTTTTTAGGAGATGGCATTATGACTTACATGGTTCAAAATGGCTTCCAATATCTGTCCACTTTAGTGGACGCCATGCTTGAAAGGGTTAATGACAAATTGTTCTAAACGAGGCAAAAGACTGAGGCAGAGAGGTTTGAATAATATTTTATCCTAAGGCGGCAATTCTAGCGCATTCATCCCGTGAAGGAAACATAATTAGAACGCTTTGATAAATCCTCAACATTCATCAACTCTCTGGTCTTCAAAGTGCTCAACGTACTGAATTGCACAGTAAATAAGTACGAAACAGCCTCTGTGTCAAGGGGACCATGTTAAGTTAGAAATAGCACACTACATTCCCTTTAATTTGCTTTTCCTTTTTTTGAGGTCAGTTTCAGCCTTTAGCATCATCTTAAATTTAACATTTACGTGTGGTGGTGTTGCTTTAATCCAAATTGGGAGGTTTTCAGGAACTTGTTAAGCAGAGACTAATGGAGATATTAAAAGGAAAATGAGGAATGAAGAACTGAGCAGGGACATAAGAAGTATTTGCTTATGCTTCCTAGACTTTTCCTCATACATCAGGCCAGGGAAAATAGACACACTTACTTTATAATTAAGAATATATACTGTGCAAAAGAGAAAGTAGAAGTTCTTCTTCACCTACATCCTGCCAAGCAAAAATAAATAGCAGCCTGTTGCTCTTTAATAACTTAAATCACTCTCATTCCCTGTTTTTGCTACTCTGACGACCTTCTTAAGAATTCATCGCCATCAAATGAATCCAAACTCCAATTATGTGACTATGTTTTGTTTCCACTGTTGGAAAGGTTTCCCCAGCTGATTTAATGTTGGCTGTGCTTAGAGGCAGGATACTTTCTGGCAGGGGTTGCTGTGCCTGGGTGCCAAAGTCATGCTGGGTGTTTTTCAGGCTGTATTTACTGCTATTGTTTTGAGTTATGTGTGAAAACGGGTCATAACCTCAGTAATGGGGATCAAATGCTCACTGGCGTGTTGGACAGCACTGTGGGTGGTGGGGCTGCTGCATGTGTTGGTTTGCACAAAGAGAGGACAGAAAAACAAGATTTCTTTTTCCTGCTGGATGTGAGTGAAAGGGTCATTTCAAGATTTGTTTGTTTCCCCCAATGGATTAGATTAATAAGGACAATTGAAAATAGATTGCCAAAGCAGCCGAACCATTTGAGAAGCTTTAGAGCCACTGCCAAACCTATGTGTTTACTTTGAAATGTATTTAAATGTATTTTGGAGGGGTGGTGGGATCACTATGGACAGGGATGTGCAGAAGATGTTAGGGCGGCAGGTGCTCAAATTCATAAAAGTAAAAATAATCAAATAGAAATATGCCTGGAATGGCTACTACTTTGCGAAACAGTGATATTAAAATCTATGTATTTTATAACAAACCCAGCACCAAGGGTGTAGGTTTCATTTCAACATTAAAAAAGTGACCAACAGTTCCAAGTTCCAGTTAATTTCCTGCATTCTGATAAATTTTTATGCACCAATTTATGATGGAAATGTCTATATTTATGCATAGGAAAACACAAAAATCAGGCACCAGATGACAATTCAAAGTAAAGAGATATATTGGAATATATTAAATATATTATAAAAATGTATGTTATCCCTACTCAGGTCAATTCTTATTTACCCTTTCCTTTTGTGTCTCTTGTTTGGGGCAAACGGCAGGTGCTCAAGCCCACTTTGAGGTCTACCTGTGCATGTGCCGGACTATGGATCACATGTTGAAGAGAAAGTGGTTATTAGTGGTGATGAACCCACGTAGAATGATCCCTTGACTCCGCAGTTCCCCTCAACTCTCCTGAGCGTTTTAATGTCTCTCAGCTCATTGTTTAGGTTTTATGGCCTTAAAGTTACAACTTTAAAGTTTCACCTCACTCTCATCAGTGTTGTTTTTGGTTGCATCAGCCAACTGTTTTCAGTGAGAAACCTTTGATAAACCTACTGTACGCTAAATCGGCCCAGCACCCAAAGACAGTACATGTTAGAAGCTCGCTGATGAACGTAGAGGAGCATTTAGCAACTTAAGAGCTAGATATTTCCCTCGGTTGGTGGAAATCAAAACAGAGCTAAAAGTGAATATTGGACTTGCATTTTTGTCAGGTGGCCAGAAACACGACTCCAAAGGAACGCTAATGTTGCTCCGTGTCTGCTGGATGTGCTATGTGTCACCATATCAACCTATAATATGTGAGTGTTATGTTTTTTGCTTGTTTCTGCTGTCCCCAAGTGGCCAAAGCATCAGTTATTGATCGGTCACAGGTTTGAACAAGTCGGAGAAAAAAGAATTGGCATTTACAAGATGTCTGGGTTTTTTCTACTCCTTTGTTATACCATTTCTCTATTATAGTTGTGCTCATGTTCTGCAGGACACGGTGTATGAATCTGGACAACTGTCACAAGTAACAGAATGGAAATTCAGTGGGGAAGAAACTCCATTTAAAGGGGAAAAGAGAATCTTTGAGAAGCAATCAGCCATGAAATTAACACAACCATAAAGTATCATGATATTATAATTTTTGCACAGTTGCTCTCTGAATAACAACCTCAGTTCCTGTGGGATGGGACCGGATGACAACATTCCTGATTAATTGAAGGGTGGTGCTGCATGACATGAACGTATGAAAATCTAATTTTTGTTAAATAGGCTCACTGGGCTGTGGTTACAATGCAGAACGGTGTATAAGCACATCCATTGTGTGAGATTGAATGAGTTGGAAGAATAGGCTCAGGAAAATGACGGACACTGTAACCTTGAGTTAATCACTGGAGTTCTTTCCTAAGCTAACAGAAATGTTAATATGCAATAAATGAAGTATTATTCTCTTCTACTCTACTCTGTGCAGCTTCTTGTTTATTTCTAGCCAGATAGCATGGTGGAATAGATCACAGGGAATTTTACAGCAACAACTTAAAGCTAAAATCCATTTCTCTTTGATATACACTGTATGCACACTGTGTACTTGCAGTTAACTATCAAAGCATATTTCTCACTCACCAGCAATAGGCGGTCCAAGCAGGCCTCCGCTACTGCGAATGAGCATGAAGAAGCCCAGGGCGCTTCCGAGCCTGTTGACGCCCACAACCTCAGCCAGCACGGTGATGTGGATGGCGACCGTGGCACCGTACACCAGGCCGTATGCTGCACTGAAAGCAGCCAGCTCTGAGAACGAGGAGGCCAGCGGGCAAAGGAGTAACACAGAACCCAGCAGAATTACTGTGGCTGTCAGCTGCTTCACCTGATACAATCAGAGACACAGGAGACAGACATGTATATTAGCTGTTTCACCTACAGCGGCCTCCATATCCATACACATTTTCTATGTAGGCAGTGCATTGCTTCTTTACAGGAATAGTTTTGGGCAATACTCTTATTTGCTTTCTTGCTGAGGGTTAGATGAGTAGATTGATAGCACGCAGCTACTTAGCTTAGCTTAGCGTGAGGACTGGAAGCAGGTAGACTGGCTCGTTCCAAAGGTAAACGCCTGCTGCTTATGTGTTGGACTGTTTCTTGGTGTCATGGAGCTGTAATGCTGTGTTCACCTCAGACACGAAGCAATCTTTTGCATTTTTAAACTTTGGACGGTTAAAAAAAATATAAAGAATATATCTCATGATACCTAGTGAGCTGGAAGTGTAGATTTCTATCTATTTTACTTTTGTTCACAGCCAGGCTGGCTGTTTTCCAGTCTAAGGTAAGCTACTGGGCGGGTGGCTCTAGCTTCATATTTACTGTACTGTACAATCTTCTCATCTAACTTTCGTCAAGAAAGCAAATAAGCTTAAGTCCCAGAATGTCAAATCTTTCCTCTACTATAACCACATGTTGGACTACCATGCTACAGGTTGCGGAAGCTTGGCCATACCTTTCCTTTCAGTTTTGTGATTTTCAAAATGTTGTTTAACTACTAAACTGAACATACCGTCTCCACCAGTCTCAAGTTTGCCACCCAGCCAAAGAACACCCTTCCAAACAGGTCCAACGCTGCAGAGATGGACATGAGTGCAGCCGCCTGGTACTCCTCAATCCCCTTATCACGAGCATATGGAACCAGGAATAGAGCTGGGGCAAAGAAACCCAGCGCAGCAAACACCCCAAACATTGAGTAGACCATGAATCGAGCATTGGTGATGAGGGTATAATCTACGTAGCGAAGGATTTTGGTCGTTATTTCAGTCTTGTTAGGCCTATTGTTCAAGTCTTGTGCCTTCATGGTTGAATTAGGTATCTCTTTCAGGTCCTCAAAACATGCCCTGATTGTCAAGTGAGCAGACCCCCCAGGTATTCTCAGCTCCTCCGTCTCTAGGCAGCTTGGTTTGCTCTGCTCCGAGTTATCTTTTGGCAGCAATTCCAGGGACAAGCCTTGCTCCTCTGCTTTAACATCACAAGTCCAGTCTCTGGTGGCTTGTAGGGGCCTCAGCAGCATCCCGCACACACAGAGGTTAAGCTGCAGACCCCCCAAGATTAGCAAAGCACCCCTCCAAGAATAGCTGTTAATCAACAGCTGAAATAAGGGTGTGAGGACAAAGGTAAGGACACACTCTCCAGCGCTGGCCAAGGCGTTTGCCATCGGACGCCTCTTCTCAAAGTACAAGCCCAGCATGGTAACTGTGGGGGTCCATGTCATTGCATAGCCAAAACCTGTAGCAAAGGAGACCAGTGAATGACATGTTTTTTGAGTTTGAGTACGTGTGTGTTTGCTTCAAACCACTCACCGTTTAGGAACCCCACTGTTAAGTAGAGTTCAATCAGGTTACGAGCAAAAGCCCCAAACACGACTCCTACGCTGCATATCAGTCCTCCCGTTATCACTACAGAGCGATGGCTGTAGCGAGCACTCAGAGCATTTGCTACAGGGGCTGCAGAGGGACACATAGGACATTCATATATACCGGTAATACTATTAAGAACATATACAGTAATATTATTGGGAGCAACAGCTATACAGTATACTAAATGATTATGCACTTCACAGCAGGTAAGAGGTTTTATTTATTTTTAGGTGTATACATGCATGAATATGAAGTTAAGGGAATATTGTTGAAATTGTGGGGCATAAAATGTGTACTGATCTTCTACACTGTATTATATGTTTTACAAGCACAGAGATTTTTAAATACATATGTAATTGTAATAGAAAAAGATTTTGATGATTACCCCCGATGTGAATGGTACCCACGGCAATAGAGGTAATCCAAGCTGTTCCTATTGCTGTGGTTTCAAAGTATTGGTGTATCTCAACGTAGAACACACCAAAGGCCTTAATGACCCCAAAGGTCAGGCCGAAGACGAGGAAGCAGGAGAGCAGGATGAACCAGGCGTAGCCTCCATCAGGGGCTGCTGCTGGTGACACAGCTTCCCTCCCCCTCTGAGCCTTCACTGGGGAGTCCATGTCGATCCGTGCTGGTTGCTGCCACAACCAAATGTCTGGAAAATGTTTTATCTTTTGTATGGAGGGGTGGGAATAACAAATAAAATGTACTGTCATTACTGTAAGTTTGTTTTTTATGTACTTTTTTAAGTATTTAAGAAAATAATAATTTTAAGTATTGTACACTGCTACATTTTAAATGGCATCCGTTACAGAGTTACAAAAAAGTAAAATACAAAAATAATGAAAAACAGCAAAATAATAAATAAATATAAGAAAATAAATCTTATACTGTTGGTGGGTTTAAGTTAGAGTTCCTCTGACTGATGACAAAAACAGTTAACATTTTGATCATTTTCAAATTGAAAAAAGCATCTAAGAATCAGTACATGTATAGTACAGCCTCAGGTTTTCTATTACAACCGTAATTGCTTTTTTTCCACTCAGGTGACAAAAGTGTGTGTAAGTTTACAGTAACCTCTTTTCAAACGTTCACAGTTAAGTCACAATTGAAACTTATCCAACTGGAGCAATAAACAACTGCAATAATAAATAATACTGTCACTACACTGCAAATAGTGGAGCGGCTGCTTGTTTCTGTTTTATGACACTGGTGATGTAACTTTAAAAAACAAAACAATGTATGATCGTCTGGAGTTTCCATTTCTAAGTAATTGAATGTGACATGTAAGTGTTAAAATTGTCTTTATTTAAGGAGCTCCTTTATAACAGAAGGCCATTATTGTAATGTTCTAACGAGAGTTAGTAAAACATTGCCATTGTAAGCTGTTTTTCATCTCTTTGGACCACTGTCAGTCAGTGCAAGCAGATTATGTGTACTATGCATGACAGGATTTAGCTCAATTCTTTTTTCCGTTATAAAAAATACATAACACGCATAATAATAACAATAATGGTGCTTCAAAAACTGGATAAGAGCATGTTCTGAAAGGATTTCCAAGCATTTTAATTATAGAGATTACCCACCTCAGTCGTGATTGGACAGAAAGAGGTCAGAACCCAAATCTGGATCATGACCCCAAAAGCCAAGGTGAATCGCAACAGAAGTCACAACACAATTCCCACTTTACACACATGATATATGTAAAATCCGATTTCTACCATACCTGTTGCGATCAAAGTGAAGCCATAGCAAAGTGGAGCCACGCCAGCTCTGTGGTTCCATAACCTGATAGCAATGGCTTGGCCTCTTACCTCGTCAAATGCTGCAGTGTGTGTCACTCACGCAGCAGAAAGTGCAACATGCTCAACAGGCAGAGAAAGTATTTTCCAGGTTAAAGGGTGCAAGGGTCAAACAAGGACAATAACTGAGAGCGTGTGCAAGGCGAAGAGAAAGTATGTAAAGGCAACAGAGTGTTGAAAAGCACATTGAGTAAAATGTTGATGGCATGCCTTGATATGTGAAATCCAAGGCTGAAGTTATATATAACACATGTGCACTGGAGCAGTTAACCCGGGCAGGCGTTTGTAAGCCATTTTCTCCATTCCTCAGTGCGTCTAGACACACTGAGGGCAAAGTTTCTTCAACTGTTTTGTAAGTCTTTGCGTGTGCTTTGGATTCAGAGTCAAGAGCAAAAGAGAAAGATAAGAAGTGAACTGAAATGTAATCTTCTCTTGTATTTGACACCGTCAGTTTCCCATTCTATATTTGGAACCTGATAATGACAGTGAAAAGTGAGAAGTTGTCCCTGGCTAGAAAAACAACCTGTGTATTAAGACAGATTTCTTAATAACTTAATGCCTCTAAAAACTTGGTTCCAAATTAAGTATTTCTCCATAACATTAAATATTTATGACTCAATACGTTTGGAAATCCTTAGTTAAAAGAGTTTGACTATGACACGAGAACCTTTGATGGCTTGATGTACGTAACCTACATGATATTATGCTACATGTTCCAGAAAAAAATAGGCAGCATCCTTACCATCTGATAATCCATAGAGAAGATATAAATTACAGGAGCGGCATTGTTTTTTGTACCGCAAAAAGAGAGCAGTGAGCCCTAGTATTACATACAGACAGTTATTCTACATCGAACAGACTGGGAGGAGATTTATGCCTCATTGTTCATATCTACAAACTGTATGTTTCACTTTTAACTTTACAGGAGAAAAGGCTTTTCAGATGGACAAACCCTCAAACTCAATGCTATCTCAGCTCATGAGTTTGACTGGGGTTACTGGAACGTAAACTTCCCCAAATCAGGACAGAGCCACTAATGATTCACTGAGCTCTGCTATCATCCGGAGCTGGCTTCCACATATTGAGTGAATACTACTCAGTGGAAGTCCCAGTCACGAATTGAGCCTTTTATAACATAACATAATGTAGAATGTAGTCTGTTGCCACTAGCTTTGTGTTCTGCATTTAGAAATGTAGGATTCTCTCAATAATTCCTCTCGTTTTGCAGCAGTGCAAAATTGGGGCCGTGTGGATTTACAAATGGGAATCGTTGCAATCGTTACATCAGAAGTACCACCATTTTTATAAGAATAAAGAATAAAGTCAGACAATATTAATTGGCACATGATATACACCCTCATGCCGAGATCATTCTGCAGGCTCAGACAACCGAGACGTGGTTCTGCATGGGGGGCGAGTCAACACAGTGGGGCGCCCAGCAAGTCCTTTCATATGTGATAAGCTTCCCCGTGTTCACATCTCTCCTGCTGCCTCACAGACAGTTAACATGAATGCTCTGTTGATCAATGAGCCAGAATGTGTCACAAACCAAAGCAAAAGCAACAAGGTGCTCCGAGTGTACGCTTCCTCCAAGCTATTTATTTTTAGAAATATTGAGAAACAAAGGTCTGGCTTGCAATTTTGAAAACCAACAATGTATATGAAGTACATGAGATGCATTTTTATATGGTTGTGAATTGGTATGCTTGCATTCATTACAGTGCGATGGCTTCATTATCCATCTTAGACAAACGCCTCGTAAATCTCCTTTTACTGCCTCTCGGTGGTACAGCATGCCAGTAAACTTTTGCAAACTATTAATGCAGCCTTTGAAATGCCTCTTTTATTGGTTTTACAGTTCGCTAAAGAGGCACAGTACCAAGGCTTATGGTGTGTCAGATCATTACATGGGGATCTTTACAAAGCCAAGTGCACAGTTGTTTTGGGCCAAGTTTCTGTGAGTCAGCAGACAGTGGCAAAGATGGGTTTTAGTCTTGCTTTAATAGGGCAGCAAATTATTATTTACAGTCTGTTGATCACATTCGATCTTCTGGAACTGCCAACACAACACTAAACCATTTGACTGGTGAGTCATTATCTTGCTTTGGCCTTTTAATGTTGAATTTCCTTTATTTTGTTATATTTCCGTGCTAACATATCATCGTGCACGTATGTACTGTCGTACAATACGATCATCGAACATCACAACATCATATTCTATTTAACGCATTTTTATACGTCTACATGTGAATATTATTGGTGGACCACTCACACTTTTAGTTTGGAAGTTTAGTTTGGCTCTGTATTCTGCTGAAGGTCACTGTCGCAGATCTGCTCAGGTGTTGGAGCTTAGACAGACAGACAGACAGACAGACAGAATATTGTTGTTGATGTTATTATCATACTGTCTGAGATATTTTTTTGCTCCTGTACTCTCCATTAAATGTACCCGAAAATCTGTACACATAACATACATAGCCTAACGTCGTCGGGGCGAGATAAGTCATTGTACGTTTCTGTAATAATGTATGATTTATGAGAGAGTAACAACTGAAATTGACACACACACACAATAACAAAAACGACTTTCCTTAAAATAGGTAGGCTATTTGAATATGCAAGCAGGAAATTATGTACATGTTTATTTGCATATAGAGTGGGTAAGTGAGATCAGATCACAAGTGGTAACTCATGCTAATGCCAGGTGTGAACAGGGCTAATCTTCTTCCTCTGTATTCGTCCAGCAGCCAGACAATAAAAAGGGGCTAGATCTCCAGGATAGTTCTACGTTACATAATATCATGAGAAGAATTGTCCCTGACTTTTCCCGGGGATCTTCTGTAATATTACTTTCATGGAAAGAGCTTGCTTTTGGTGTACAGATCATTGAATTAAACATCCCCAACGGGTGTTCAAAAAACAATTAAAGATTTATAGGCATCGGTGATGAATTATAAATCTATAGTGGGAATGACTGAGAAGGAGAGAGCAGTGGTATGGATGGAGTAATGAATATTTCCTGGAGAGGCCCGACATAGTGGGCACGGTCACAAGTGTTATTAGCCGTGTTAGCTGGACTCCTCCGATGTCTTTTTGTTTGTCCCCTTCACTGGTTTCACTGTATCTGGCTTCATGTCTGAACTGTTGCTGCAGCAGGGACTTTGTTTATCTGTGCATGCTTCCCCTAAATGTCACCAAACAAGAATGATGTTTCACTGTCCTTCTTTCATACACAGTCTCAGCTCGTTATGCATGCAAGTGCTGTCCATAGTTACCCTGCAGCATGTGAATAAAAGACAACATAGTGCTGGTCTTACCCAAGATCATTCATTTTTTATCAGGGTTCATGTTGCACGAGCACATGGGCAGTATTGCCTTCATTTATTGAGTACTTTCAAGGATTTACTCAATTAAATTTGAAAAAAGACAAAAACAAGCAGCTATTTCTGAGAATTGCAGCATTTATGACTAAACATGCTGTTGGTGTTTATTAGATTTTTTAGAAATTTTGAAAACTTCAGCAAGTGACGCAATAGCTCTGAAATACAGTTTACTCCATGTCTTTGAAGGAGCGTCGGTTGACAGCTGACTTCTTTCTACTTATGTGTGGAAGGAACCGGGTTTTATTTGCATGCTTTGTGTGTGTAAACAGCTTGCTTTTTAGCCACTATAGCAACAAGGGCGGGGCTCTAGGGATGTCAATGTCAGCTTGTTTGTCCAAAACTCAACAACTATTGGATTTGGATGACAGACGTGGGATGATTTCGGTGCTCCTGTCTTTTTATCTGGCGCCATAAGGTACATTTTCACTTATCCAATGGCATCCGTGGCCTTCAGAGGACGACACCTAATGATTTTGATGATCCTCTGACTTTTCCTGCAGCGCCACCATGAGGTTCACGTTTGTGGTTTTGAGTGAGATGGCTTAACAGCTATTTATGAATTGTCATTACATTTGTTTCATGTTCCCATGAATTGTAGTCACGTTGGTGATGCCTTAATTTTTCCTGTGCGCTAACATCATGTCAGTCCAATACTTTGGTTTATGACATTCCCATCAGCCCCAGCTGTAATTTGTTTTAGTGCTAATTAGCAAATGCTAGCATGCCAATAGACTAAATTACACAGTAAACATTATAGCTGATAAACATCAGCATTTAAGCATTTCCATTTAGAGCAGATGTTAGCATTTAGCTCAAAGCACCCCTGTGCCTAAGTACACCTTCACAGAGCTGGCTTTATATTTTTAGTTATTATGCTGATTATGTTACAAGGGCTTCACCTCATTGTAAGATCAATATGGGGCTTGTGGGCCTTAGAGCCCTTGTTGACCAATGAAAGAAAATCTAAATAAATGTATTTCATTCACAACAACCCAACCCAATTGAAGAAACTCTGGCCTCTAGTCAGATTTCTGTTTACAACCAAACAAATGTGTCGATGTAGCCAGCACAAAGCAACAGCAGTATTGCACAAGACAGAAATTACTGATTTTCTGATTACTGATACACCCTGAATGTGTCCAACAGCCACTCACACATGCACCGCCACAGTAATTGCTATAAAAGCTAACAAGCCAGCTGGTGTGTGTGTGTGTGTGTGTGTGTGTGTGTGT
>CALSCE010010634.1:4404812-4426526 GCA_943593645.1 Bovichtus variegatus
TGTTCTTATGTGCATTTATACCATTTGCTCTAAGTAAATGTTTTTTTAAAAACTCATTGAATCACTTTTAATACAGTTGATGCATGGGGTCCACCCCTTCACAATAACATATTGTGGAAAAAAATATTATTGCCATGATTTTTCACTTGTATAAAAGTGAAAACAAACATTCAAAAAATATGGCTTTGTGATTCAATAACTAATGCATGAAAGAGTTAAATATCGATGCACAAGCCTGCCAAAATACACGCTCCTCCTCACTTTGCACTTGATTAGTGCCTGGGAAACAAGAGCCCTCTTTTTCTGGACCTCTGCATCGTCCTGCGTGGTTCACATAATGAAAATGTGGAGCCTCTCCTTCATTTGCCACTGCCTGTTGCCTCCTCTCAGGCTGAGGACCACAAAGACAAATAGGAAAGACAAATAGTACGCAACAGGCCAGTAGTGTTTCTGCACCAAGATGCCGGTAGCAATCCCATCCTTGTCGTGTACATGCAGGTGAAAAGGCTGATGGTGATTAGACCAAGCGCTGAGGAAAGATCTTTTCTTGAAATAACGAAAGGCAGTGTGCATGTCCTGTCCACTGAACAGTGGAAGGGGCAGACTGCAGTGTGGCCGGCCACAGAACAGAATTTTGTTCAGTATGTTCACCTGTTCAGGTGACAGGAGACGCTGTCCTTCTCTCAGGACATGACCCAAGTATGTGACTTCAGGCCGACAAAATTGCAGTTTAGCCAGAGAGGCTCGGTGACCACACCCAGCCATTCTTTGCATGGAGTCTGCATGGCAAGCTTCTTTTGATGGGAAAGCTATCAGCAGAAAGGCAGCTTACTGTAGGAGAGTGCCACCTGGAAGATGCAAACTATCTAGGTTTTACCGCTGCTGCTTATACGGTTGGTGATTCGACAAACCCCCTGTGGGAGGCGCGCATTCATGATTTGTTTACCCTTAAAGGTGAATGCAAACAGGTACTGGCTGTCCAGATGTAAAGGAATGGAAAAGAAAGCCGAACTTAGATCAATGAATGTGTAGTAAGTGGAGTCTGGTGGTAATGAGGTGAGAATTAAGTATCAGGCACAACAGGTGCCGTTGGGATAACGATGTCATTAATTGCCTGCAATTCTTGAGGAAAACCCCATTAATCAGGGCGGTTAGGATTTGGGATTGGCAAAATAGGAGTGTTGCATGGACTCGTGGTGTACAACAACACACCTTGATCAAGCAGGGACTGAATTACTTCCTCAATGCCAGCAATGGCTTTCAGAGGCAGGTGATATTGTCTGATCATAGGCAGTTTAGCATTAGCTAAAGCTAAAGAGTGTCATTCGGTGAGGCGGTGCAGAGTTAACAGATCCCACATGGTTTTTATGCTTAGCCCACAAATAAACTGGTACTTCTGAAAGTTTAGAAGGGGGTCCATAAATCACCGGATGGGTGGTAAGGAGTGATAGTTACTGCGTGCAACACACTCTCGATCATTGTTGAAAAATCTGTCAGGACGACGCGCGGTTCTGCACTCCCTAGCCCAATGTCCAGCCCTGCCACAACTGGTTTTCGCTGTCTGTTATATTGTCTGTTGGGATTGGGAAGGCCATTATCTCTGTGATTCTCATTTTGAGTGTCTTGTAGCGAGTCTGATTACTTTGATTTGTATGTTGCATCATTTGCTTTGGGTTTGATTGTGAAGTTTTGCAGGAGTGTGTGTACAGCACAAAGAGTGTTGTCTTCTGTTATCCCAAATAGCAACGTTTCTTTTGGACCCTGAACACAATTAATCACTTGAGAAAAATCAAGTCAAGCTTAATCAAGTCAAATCAAGTCAAGCTTAATCAAGCTTAACATCAGGCACCTGTTATACCAATTGTAAACAGTACACACTTGGGTCAGCCAACCGAGTAATGGGATTAGCAGACTTTTTTTTGTTGTATCCATAATCACAGAAGTGGTCCAGGGTTTGTGAACAGGCATGTCCCCAATCAATATCTTAGGAGCAGAGGTATTGGCGGAAGTGTTTTGATTGCTTCTTAAAATCCTAGCCTGTCTTATTTCTGCTTCAGTTAAAAGGGTTTGTTTTGTTCTGCTCTCCCTCACTGAAGCGATACCCAAAATGTCTCCCAGGCTTGGCTGCTATGGCACAGTCATAAAGAAACCATAGTCTTTTTATTCAAATTGCCAGTGCCATTATCCAGTGCACACTATAATCAGTTTATGAGTAGACTTGTGTTATTCTCTAGCCACTGAAACCTGAACACTTTTGAACGTTAATGAAATGGCTAATTTAATCCCTCTATACTTTTGCCAATTTTGGAAATGTACTCAATTTAATCGATTACTCCGGAGACATTTGACAGTGTTCTCAGAAAAATCAGCTGGGAGTAATAATGCTCATAGTTCAAATGCAGAGAGATTACAGATACTTTTAAGATTCCGTCAATCACAGACCTGGTAAGGCAATAGTAATACTTTACTAGTCCAATTAGTCCAAAAATAAGGGCACTAAGGGCTGCACATAGGCCTACATCAAACACGCCTCTTCACCTGTCCCTCCACACACACACGCACATACACACATACACACACACACACACACACACACACACACACACTGTCTCCTTTATTAAGCCTTCATCAATTGACGGACACTGAAAGTCAAATGGTGGCTTCACTATGAAAATTACAGCACTTCTTGCAAAACACCCCTCAGGTGAGACACTTGACTGTAGCTGCTGCACCATTATCAGTATATAAATATAGGATGAAAGTAAAGCTGACTTTGAATTTTAAAAAGTCTTTCTCCATTCTTTCCTTGCTGCTTGTCATGTCTAATTGGGGTTGGGATTGTTGGAGACTGGTTGGTGTTCACAGTGTAAACCAGAAGAAAATCAGACCTGCCTCTACAACATCACTCAGTTCACTAACAGAGTTTGGATGCAAATGTATGCTACCATATGCAGTGCACACATATAAGTTTAAAGGATTACTTTGACCTTAGTGGAAATAGGCTTTTATGTCTATTCTTGCTGAGAGTTAGGTGAGAAGATTGATACCACATATCTGCAAGGTAAATATGAAGCTAAAGCTAGCAGACAGTTATTTTAGCTTGGCATAAAGAAAACGGCGAGCCTGGCTCTGTCCAAAGGTAAAACAACTCTGCCTAACGCCTTTTATCTTGCAGATATCTTTTTTATTACTATTGGACAGAGCTAGGCTAGCTGGTACTCCTGCTTCCAGTTTTTGTGCTAAGCTAGGCTAAACATCTGCTGGATGGCTACATATTTACAGTGCAGACCGATATCTATCTTCTCATCCAACTCTCAGCTCTTTCCACACTTTTTTTCAACTTCTCTGCATTTGTGTTCGACCACTCAATAACTACAAAATACACCCAGAAGTGGGTGAATTTCATTTCAACTTCCGTTTTATTATTGCTGACTTTTTTTTATTTTTATAAAACATGCACTACAGTGTAAAGTCTCTGACTCGCATCCTACTCAGTCTTTCTGTGGCCTCATGAATCTTCTGATGGGAAAAATATGTAAATGTCATTATATTTAAGTTTTTAAAAATGATTTTTTTTTACATAACAGTGCTAAGAGGGAGGCTGATGACACACATGACAGTGGATCCATCTGGCGTGTCTGCCGAGTCTTCATCATCACCTTACTCCATCAAAACCCCTTGCACTTGTACACGCCAGCCCTCGGCACCTCCATCCTTACTTACCAGCAGCAAGAGACACTCATTTGCAAGTTAAGTTTATTTGTGCAGCCTTCTTAATCACAGTTACAGTCTCAACGGGCTTCCTAACGCCCACATTATGGGAACAATGAATGCACGCGGTGACCCCTTCAACCTTTAGAGTCTCAATGAGCAAGAAAAACTCCTACTAAAACATCAGTCTCCAGTGTGAGTAGGCGTGTGCGAGAGAGCATTTGTCTGTGTGCATATGTGCATGATAGAGAGAGAGAGAGAAATGCCAGACATGCCTTTAAAAAGTTTACATGTGTTAACTTTTCGATTAAATTACATGTAATGGTGGGATATTATATGCTGTATATATACTGTTTTGGCTGAGCAGTCATGTCAATTACGTCAGAGGGCTAATTTGAGATGAGACGAAGACAAAAAGGAAAGCAGGAAAGAAAGAAAAAATCAGAAAAAAAAAAATAACTAGAAAGAAAGTGAGAAAGAAAGACCCTATTTAAACAATTACTGTGCTGACTCCACAAGCAAGGGAGCCTTATTCTGGTCATGGATTGAAACTGAAAAAGCCGTGATAATGTGTATTCAGCAGGCAAGTGCGAATTTCTTTGGCAGCTACAAAGTATGTGATGAGCCTGCAGACAGGATCCAAAGACAAGATGCTAAAAGAGGGACTAGACAGGAGATCCATCCCAATGAGATCCTCAGAAACAACCTCTATTTTACCGGTTTGTATGTGTGTCTTTTGGTGCAAAATGCTAAGAGTCAGTGCGAGTACAAGAGAACAATAATGAGACTGTATATGTATGTAAAAGCTTAATTTATTATAAATATGCTCATAAATCTCTACATAAATAAAACAAAAATGATGTTTCAGTGCAAAAAACGTACCGGCTTTTCCTACTGGTCTTTAAGTGTTTTCGTAATTTCACATAATCTTTGACAATTAAATCCAGTGATTTGGCTTAATGGCCTCATCACTGATATCACCTCCATTAGTTTGGAGAGAGCAACAAGAGACTAAACAAGGGCATTAAAAACTCAATTTATTTCCAGTGGCTGCAGTTTGAGGATAGTCAGTTAACAGAGGTAATGTGAGCCATTTATCGAGCCTATAATGAGAGGTTTGTGTGGAAAAGATTAAATCGTTAAAGTTCTCATCCACCCTTTGATTTACATTGTAGCATAATGAGTAATTTGTTGCAGTGGTTACATGGAGGAAACAGGTTTGGATGAGAATGTGTTTACATTACACAATACTCAAATAGACCTTAATATGAAACAGAAACTGGAAATATTTCAGTGGGTAAAAGTTATATAATTTCCCCAAAAATGTTTTAAAACTTTTCTGCTGCCCTCACAGATAATGGGTTGTTCATGTATATAAATTGTGTTCCACTTAGGAAAAACATAACCTATATAAAAAAATGACAGACACAGCATCAAAATAAAAAAAAACACAAATAAAGTAAGGTAAAACCCCAAAGTGGACAAAGCTTGTTCCAAAACGAGATTGAATCTGGGATTGGCTTTCACCCACTGGGCCAATTTTGAATGTTATGTCTACAAACCGCAAACGACAAATCTTACTCACTGTGCCTACAAGTTATAGCCTATCACTTTTGTTAGAAAATAGCATGACATTTTGGAAAATATTCTTATTTTCTTCCTTACAGAGTGTTAGCTGAGGAGGTCAATACCAATTTGATATCTGTCTGTTAAGTATGGAGCTATAGCCAGGAGCTAATGAGCTTAGTTTAGCTTAGCGTAAATACTGGAAGCAGATGAGCCTGACAACTGTTTGCTAAGTAGCTAATTATAAAGGCACAATTTGCCGCTTTTACATTTATCTTTGTGTACGAATTAAACGAATGAGATTAAATGGGATCCTTTGTGGGGTGCTTGTACTGTAGTGATATTTCTGAACGTTTAACAGACAGGCAAGCTGCTTCCTCCTGCTTTCAGTCTTACTAAGCTAAACTAGTTGCCTCCTAAATGTTGCCATTAAAAAGCAAATGTCCTTGAAATTGTTCTAAAAATGTTATTCTTTGAGCTACTTCAGTGAATGACAAGAAAGGGGTGTTTTGTTCACTTCCTTTTACATCAGCATGAGTGATGACTGGTGACTGACCTTTTTCTTCATGTTGAGTTTTCATCAATAAACCTAGTGTGGCCCATCAACCATCTGAACAACTAAACACACATTTATTACCTGATGTGCATCGTTATTGCTCATATGAGGAAGCATTAGCCCATAACTGTTTTTAGAGTTATGATCAGTCCTCTGAAATATCATGCATGTACTTTTGCTATGATATCGATATCTCTTACAAAGTTGGAATGCCTCATACAGATTGATATGCCATATATTACTGTGGAAGCTCCAATTACAAATTCCCCTGTACCTATAAATCTCCCTAGAGCTATAGCCAGTGCTATGGGAAGCCATATGGGAGAGAGATGCCACAATACGGCAAAATCAAATTCAAAGCAACTGGATGGAGTTTAGTTGTCTCTGGGGTTTTTAATCCCAACTTTAATCTAGATTACATCCACATCTGGCATGTCCCTGCGTGCCTCTACAACGTTCTTGGACCCCAAGCGGCTGACCACTCTTCTCGGAAAAACAGAGAGGATGAGAGATTTGGTTTATCCCAGTCCTGACGTTAAGCAGAGCTTCTATTACTAAGATTTGTAGAGAGACATGGCACCCTGCCAGAGTGGTGTAACAAGAAAGTGATGTAAGAAGGGGATTGTCACAGAATTGATGTTTACAGAATACTTATCTGTGCGTTTGGCTCGGACAGCTGTTTCTGTTTCTTCTTCTCTCAGAAATGTTCAGCGGCAGGACTCTTATTAAGCATCCCGAGGTAGCCCAGAAGATTTGACTGTCATACCCAGAACAAACCAAAAAACTGCAGCCCAGAAAATGGATTTCCCTCAGATTACTAGGAGAGCTTTTATTTGGAGTGTTGCAAAGTACAAGTCATGGTTGTTAGCGCTCATTCTCACTCACACACCGTCTCTCTCTAACACAAACACTCCTTTTTTCTCTCCATCCTTTCATATCCTCTAATTAAAAAAACAAGTTGGATCCGAACATCTGCAAAATTTTCACACAGTTATGCTGGATTCATGGTAGAGAAAGGTTGAAACCATCACCTCTTTGAGTCCAAGCATACAAGCATACATGAGAGAGATAGAGATGGATATCGTATATCATATATATGGGCCAAACTATATGTTTTGTTTATATTTCTTCTCGGAACATGGCTTCAAGCTTCTCAAAAACAAATGAAGAGGAGCACTTCTTTAAATTCATGACAGAAAAGTAAAGGAGTCAGAATGACATTTTCAGGTCATTACTGTAGGCAACTTATTGAAAAGTAATGAGAATAAAACTAAAGAGTTGCAGTTGGGTTTATAAGTATGTTCACAGTGGAAGGAAAAGCAACTTTGGATTGAATATTGCATGTTCATGGAAGCAGCCGGTTACTAATATTGCTGCGGAGGCTTTCTGGTCAGAAAAACTGGACCATCCAAGTTAAAGGGTTTAAAGTCTTTCAGTTTCTGCATTATGCACACTTCCACTCCTTATCAGCAGACCAAAGAGCAAAAAAATAGCTTTCTGTTTAATTTCCTTTTATCTAATGCAACGCAGATATCTTCACAACCGTATGAGGCCTTTGGAGCAATAGTCATTTGCAATACGTTTTGTGTGCAACACAGAGATTAGTGGACTTGTATCTTCTTGGAAGTTTAGGATTGAGTCAGTCAGTGTGAATACTGTTCAGAAAGCTGCTGCTGGCAGGCTGTGGTTGTTATTTCCTGCAGCTTCACCACCTTTGCCTAACAGAGCGAGAGATTCCAGTGAGTGCACGCTCTCCTTGTCTAGACGTAATCCCAGCCCAGACAGAGCTGAATTCTCCTTCCCTCCTTCACCTCCTGCCTCCTGCAGCTCCTCAGAGGCAGCAGCAGCAGCAGCTGCAGCGGCCGCGCACTCTTCTTTGAACAACCGGTCGTGCTCCATCTTGAGCTCTTGGTAGGAGCGGGAGAACATGTGGAAGATGGAGGTAGCAGGAAAGGCCATGATGAGGATCCCGCTGAGGATGCTGCTCAGCGCTACAACCTGTCCTGGAATGGACCTGGGCACCATGTCGCCGTAGCCCACGGTCGTCATGGAGATGATGGCCCACCAGTAGGAGGCGGGGATGCTGCTGAAGTCATGGGTGCCCGTCAGCTCGCTCTCAGCAAAGTGGACCAGCGGGGAGAAGAGGGTGACGCCCACGCAGAGAAAAAGCAAAAGGAGGCCGAACTCCCGGGTGCTACGCCTGACCGTCAGCCCCAATGTCTGCAGGCCGAGAGAGTGGCGAGCGAGCCGCATCACATAGAGAATCCTCAGTGCACGCAGAATCCTCAACACAAGGCCCAGCTTGTCCAAGTAGCCCTTACCTCCTCCTGGCCTCTCGTGCTCCAGGGCTGGGTCTTCCTCCGTCACTATAAGGGAGACGTAGTAGGGAAGGATGGCCATGGCGTCGATGATGTTGAGCGGCCCACGGAGGAAGTTCAGCTTGCTGGGGGCCTGAATGAACCGCAGGATGAACTCCAGGGAGAACCAGGCCACACACACCGTCTCTATGATGAACATGTTGTAGCACTTAGAGGAACACTCGCCCTGAGGTAGAGAGGGAAGGCGAGGGGTTGGGGGAGCAAGAGAGAGTGAGAGACAGAGAGATTGAGGATGAGAGGAGCAGGAGTTTGACAGGGAGCAAGACAGATGGGGTGAGATGGAGAGAAGACAAAAATCCTGAGGTCAGATAATCACCCTCGGTAATCATTCGTAAATCATGAGCTACAATTACTCAGTAGGCTGAAGCTACTGTAGCTGTACTGAGAGATAATGCAGAGACACAATCAATCAATTATTTCATTTGGGCAGGTTTCTAAGATTAATGTGACACTCAGTGGGAGCGGTGACAGAAAGCAATCAGGTTTTTATGCCCTCTAACTACAGTATCAAGGAAAAGCAACAACATTTAAAAAAAATACACAGATACAGAGGAGACTTGGGAGCACAGAAGTCTTCTGTTAACATAAATCTCTGTTACTTTCCCTTTTTCTACAAATTAGCCTTTATTCCACCTCACATTTCAAAATCCCGCTGCAGAAAAAAATCTGCAATCACTGAATGTATTGCGGTGGAAATTCAACGTGGATCTCCTTATGAGAGATGGGTAAATAATTAAGTTACAACTAAGTTGTATTGATGACTTATTAATCAATGGTCAAAAGAGAGATTTCAAACATAATCAAACTATTTCAGCTAAAATGGACAGAGTTCCCACAGCAACAAGTGCTGCCGGGAGTCTGACCAGGAACAATAGAAAATACATATTACTTATACACACACAATGAGATTACCGACCACAAGGAATGTGGGTGCGCTAGGCACACTTAGTTTTGTGAATATTCTTCCAATGGCACTATCTCAACAGCTGGAAGAGACGTTAACTGAAACCTTCTTCACAGTCAAAATATCAAAACAGGAGGTATTCTAACAGACATGAAGGTGCAAGTATATTCGCAGGGGAAATATATTGTAAGGTCAAGTAAACTCTTTTACAGATTTAAAAAAAAAAAAACAGCAGTTTCACAGACAAATCAAAAAGAAATAAAGTTATTATGGAAATTTACTGCTAGACCTCACAATGGAAACTCACTACAGGGTCAAAATATTCAAGCTCAAAACATACAAACTCAAGGCTTGCATAAAAAAAGTTAAATGAGAGTTACATATGTTTGGTTAAATGATAAATTCCTATAACAATTCTCCCTTTGGCCATACTATGGCCATGAATATAATATCCATTTTATCATAGCATCAGTAAATACTATCCAAAAGTTTACGTAAACCAATTGATAAATCAGCAAACAATGCTGTTTTTGTGAAACATAGACATGTCATGTGTGGTTAGCTTAAGCAGGGGAAACAATGAAATTAAGAAAATGTGTCAGAGTCATCATCGTCAGAATAGTCATTGTACGCAGGTTGAAGTTTTCCCCTCAGCTAAACAGGATGCTAGTGCTGTGACTAAAGCACTATTAAAGGAAATTATTCCAAGATGGGGAATACTATCACTCATCAGAAGTGATAATGGTCCTGCCTTTGTGAGTAAGGCTGTGACAGAAGGTACTATAATGTGATATATATATATATATATAATATATAGTATATAATCACACTGCTCATATCACCCACAAAGTGCGGGGGCCGTGAAGCGTGAAAATGGTACAATCAAGTCAAAACTAGTGTTGTGATGAAACTGGCCTGTCATGGGTAAAAGCACTTCCTTTGTTCATCTTTCACATGCGCACTCGAATGAGAACCAAACATGAACATGAGATATTGTTTGGGAGACCACCGTAAACTGGCAGAGGTCCAAAAAGCCACATTATGCCAACCACCGGCTCATGTGAAGATGAAATGTTAAAATATTGTGCAAATCGTTCAGCTACTCTGTCAGCATTGCATTCACAGGTAAAGGGTTCCCTACCCACCGCAGCAGAGGTGGTCTTGCCCAGCCTGAAGACTGGGTACTCATTAAAGACCTACGGAGGAAACACTGGAAGCAGAGGCACTACATTGACCCCATCCACATCCTCCTCACCACCGAAACTGCTGTCAAGATTGCCAAAAGAGCAACCTGGATCCATGGCAGTCACTTTAAGCAGATCCCTGTATCATATGTTATAACAGGCAAAAAGCCGACAGTTAGTAAAGTCACCACCACGTGTGGAGGATTCATCAGAAGTCTAAGGCTGGCGCTGCTTCTCAGGTGACTAATGGAAGTAAGAGAGAGAGGTGAACTAGCGCTCTCCTCCACCAGTAACTTACCACAGCTCCACCAGGTGGCATGGTAGCGACAGTGTCACTTCCGAATGCTTGTGTACTAAATCAAGTAAGAAGTAGGGTAATTTTGTCATAGACTTCTATACAATCGGATTTCTTTTTGCAACTAGTGGAGTCGCCCCCTGCTGATTATTTGAAATATTGCAGGTTCCAAATTAAACAACATTGTTGGCAATTGCCTCCAGAATACCACATATAAGCGCTTTAAGATCTTATCCCCCGATCAACAGTACAACATTATTTGTCAGTGCCTTGTAAAACTGTTACAAATCACTGCAAATAAAATCATTTTCTGATCTGACATCACTATGCTTAAGGTTTGGTTAGGTTTAGGCAGCAAGACAACTTGGTACAAACTTGTAGTTTGTGTCAAAACAAAATGAAACAACATCTCCGGGGGCAACACCCTGTTGTCCATCTTTAGATTTTCTGTCTGAAGTAGCTGACATAGATATTTTTGTACAGCAAGCATGTTCCTCAGACAGTGTAAGAATGTATCTTTTTCTGAGGTGATTTGCATTTTTAGAAGTAAAACTGCATCATAATTCTTTACTTGTTTTCACAAACTGAATATGAGACCACATGACTTGATATATATCATTAAGGTAAACATTATTTGTGTTTGTGCCGCCTCTTCTTTCATTAGCTTCTCTCCTTTTTCTCATTGTTCACTCTTTGCGTTTATCTCTCTGCCACTGTGTGTCTCATCTATTTTCTCTCCCTCTCACCCTTCTATTCTCTCTCTGCCACCCTTTCTTTTCTCTTCCTGCCTCTGTCTCCACCTTATCATCACTCATTCTGTTTCCTCCTCCATCACCCTCTCCGGACTCCCTCCCTCTCATCCTTCATTCTCTGTTTGCCCCTCACATTGCTCTCTTTCTGCTTTAATATTTTCACTCATTCAGCGTTCCTCTAAGTGAAACACATCCCCCTCCACTGTTCCTCTATGCATGATGCATCCTTCACACACGTGTCCCACTCCTCCCACTTTCGTTTATGACCCGTGTCCCCTTTGCTTTTCTCACTGTCTCTCCTTTTATTAGTGTTGCACAGTATATGCACTGCTAATATTGAGTTGGTAATGACACTTTGACTTTAGAACATTAAGAACATTTACCTTCATGCATTCACTCTGAAACCATTTGCATTTTTTACACTGTGCTAATTTACAGTGATGCTGGTGATACAGAGAGTAGCAGAAGTACTGGGCTGTACATATTCTGCATCCATCTTTTGCAGTATTAGAACCGCAGCGGCCACGCTAGCATCATTTTAGCTCATTAACAAACCAAAACACATATCTGCTATCATAGTTGTCATAGTATCATACAGTTGTGAGCTGTAAAACCACATGCCATACCAGCCTGTCCTAACTCTACATTGAAGCTACATGATGTTTAATATGAGTAAAAAATATACATATTTTCCAAATATTCAGCCTGGCATATTTGGTGTCTTTGGCATTTTTTTGGATCTCTAGCAGAAAACATAACAGCTAATGTACGCTGTCATGTCTCCAAAGTGACTACATTTTTGTCCGAAAATATTCCAAGTGCCTTTTTATGACTTAAAGCAGTAAAAAAAAGCTTTCTGGTAATACTAAATGTCAATCAAGGTTTATGAGTGCTGTGTTTGCCCCCCCCCCCCCAAGTATGCTGTAAATTGATAGCAAATAGAGCAGATTTCTGTCTGCTTAATTTCAGCCCTTCCATCATCCTAACTGAACCAAATGGTTTTCTAAATTTTAGTAATGTTTTGTGCTGTTACACAAAATGTTTCATGAATCAACACCAATTCAATCTCTGAACACGATTACAGCATACTCCTTCAAAAATGAATACTTGTAAATGGCTTTGAAGTGCTTACGCTCTCAAAGTTTGCAAATGATAAACAGTTTCATGTAAAAATAACATTTTATGTAAAAATAATCCCAGCCTGTGTGTATGGCTACAGACAGTTCCTCGTGGGGAAGCAGCCAAGACAGAAAAACACAACATTTGACACATTATCACTTAACTACGTTCTTAGTGGACAGTTGCATATTCACAGATTTCTGTTTCTCACCACCTCACATAATAACGTAAATCCACCCACGTTCAGCCCTTTTAAAAGAGTCAATAATATACAAAATGTATTGATTAGTACAGCTTTAAAACATATTTACTAAACACCAACACATATCTAAAGAGCCCTCATTCAGTTCCACACATTAATAAAAGATCCATTTTCTTAATTCCTCATTCACTCCGTGTTTGTAAGGCATATTCAATTTGAATCTTTGCATGTGGCCCCAGAGCAGCAGGGCACGTCCACATTTTCTGCAGAGGACCTTTACAAAAAGGAAAATTCGATGGTTTAAAGGGTCTCTCACTGAGAATTAGCACTTTAATAAATCGCTAACTAAATATTAACCTATAAACTCTCTTATGCCTTAATATTGCCTGAATTCCTCATGTTTTTTCTGTCTGATGTCCAGTCCTGCTGAGATTTCTGGTTGGCTGTCTGTCCTGTATCAATCTTTCAGACACTTTCTCTGCACAGCTCACATGTTATGTCTGCCACGTGCACTCTCCATCTTTCATTTATTCCCTTCCTCCCTGCTCTTTCTCTCTCTCGTGCTGACATTAGGCCCATCAGGGCTTTGCGACACCGTCCTCACCTTCTGCTTGATAGGCTATTTGTTACAGCTTTCCACTTCTGTCTCTCTCTTTCTCTTTCAAACACACACAGATTCACACAACACCTCCCACAATACCCACTATCTCCCTGACCTTATCTCCTCTGTACAACTCCCTCTGGAACTAAAGTACGCTATAGCTCATTTCAACTGTTCACCCCAGCGGCTGTCTCACCCAGTGTTTCACATTACCGTCCGTATATTCACACTTTCTCAATGTCAAATTAAGACACAACACAAAGAGCGCAGCGAGGCCGGCATCAGCGTACAGAGCTTACTAGAGACATTTGCCAAAAACCAAACCAAACCAGAATCCCACAGAGAGGAAGGTGGTCAGTCTACAATAAACTGAAGCACATGCCGTTATGTAGAATAAACCACAAGACTGAATAATTAAACAGGCTGAACAAAACAGCCTATTTTTAAAAAGGCTATGAAGGACAACTCACACACACACAAATGACAAGAAGTAGATCTCTCATAGCTTTTATCCACTTTTGACAATGTTAGCCAATAGCCCTGAATACTTGAATGAAGCATTGTGATTCTTTTTTTTATTTTTTATTTGAGCACTTCCTGCTACATTTGAACTGCTTTTCATTGTGCATCTTCTTTTGTCCAAATTAACAAATATATGTCCTATGTCCTTCATCCACAATGGAAGTTTGTGTGAGGGAGATTTGCATTTCATTATGAGTGAACATTGAGCAAGTAGTACATTTTACAGTCTATAGGTGTGTGACATTTTACAATTTCTTCCTAGGTGGTTTTTGGTGGATGGACCACATCATGACTATGTGTGAAATTCTGATAGAGTTGTCATCAAAATCTTGTTCCCCCTACAGTAGACCCAATGAACTACTTTGCAAAAGACCTTGCCAGTGCAAACAAAAACATCTCACAGTGCAATATGATTTGCCTGAAATGTCCTAAATGACGATCATTTCAAAGGGAAAGCTGAAAACATAAGATCGAAGTTATACCCCTCAGAGTATGAAACAATGTTATGACTATCTAAAGGTGTACCAAGAAGCGTGTTAGGACTGACTATAAAACCCCTGAAACTTGATCATAATTTATAGCTTTCTGAAGAGGATATTTTGGACTACAGAACTTATTTTTTTTACTATTTGCTGAAACAAGGCAAAAAGATTCTGTTTGTTTCTGACACCTACATTTGAAAATTCACTATCATTCAAAATTGGGATAAATAGTCCGTTTAAGGGAGTTTGAGCAGAAAATGAACCAAAAGAAAAATTCCAAAATATATACAAACTTACTCACTACAAATCTTTATGTGACCTTGACATTTTTGCTCTTGGAAGGAGAAAAAGAGTGCAATGTGATGAGTGACACTGGTTTTAGAGGAAAAAGGCCTCAGTATCTAATGCCCAAGAATATAAAGACAGTTTGCCATATTGCAGACAATACCGAACGATCCCCATATTGGCAAGCCAATGTTGGCTCTGACTCTGCAGTGTAATTGGATGGTTTTTGCAGTCACCTTCCTGGTTAAACAGCTGGCATTTATTGCATGATGATGATCATTTTCAGGGTGTTACATTGATGTTTGCGTTAATGACTGGGCAGATGGTCAGGGGGATGAAATTGGTGCATCAAAGTATACTTGTCTTTCACACACATACTACTGACTTACAGTGGGAATTTAATATGAATAAGACCTGACCATAGATTGTATATAAAAAGTGGATGTAGTCAATGTCACCCATTGGTTTGTGGACTAGCGTTTTGAAGCCTCGAGTTTGGCATTGTGGCTGTCGCCATCTTGTTTTTTTGGAAACAGAAATGACATGGGAGGGCGAAGTACAACCAAATCTGAATAATACATTTTTAAGCAACCATATGTTATAATTAGAGTTTTACATTCTTGTTGACAGCCTCTCATCTACCCTGTGCGAGTGACCCATCACTGTGCACTGTGACAGCTGCCGGATGCTTCCACAGCGGGGTCACTCTGTGTAGCACGGGTTTGAAGTGTAAATATGTCTCTTTATTGTTGGACAAGAAAAAGCTTCTATAGCTCTGAATTATGAATGTGTTTTTTTTCTACTTGTGTGTCAGTTGGTAATTAGAACGACTTTCACTATATGCCGCTGTCATACTGTTCCATGAGTTACATAGAGACGTGTGGATGTTACATTAGATTACATTACAGGTCATTTAGCAGACGCTCTTATCCAGAGCGACTTACAGTGAACTAACTACAGGGTCAGTCCCCTGGAGCAACTCAGGGTTAAGTGCCTTGCTCAGGGGCTCAATGGTGGCATTGGTGGTGGTATTGAACTCACAAACTTCCGGTGTTCTATTTGAAAGCCTGACCACTAGACCACCACCACCATGTGTGCTTTTTTACTACGTGACTAAAAAGCAGAAGTGTGTTTAAAGTTTGGTTATCGTCCTTAGGAATGCTCCCTGGTGTTTTGTTCTAACTTTTGATTTCATTCTCTGCCTCCGTCACAGCATGTTTCTAACTCAACAGCTGTCTCTTCCTCTCTCTCTCTCCCGATCAGGTAAGAAAAAAAGTCCCCCATGCTGATCCTACCGAAGCCCTGGGTTTGGGCAGAAAAGGGAACAAAAGAGAGTCTGCCCATCAATCAGCTTTACCTTGCAGTAGACCTTGAACATACTTTGCACCGCTGAACACTGTTTCTCAATGCTCCTGTACTGACCCTGCACTCACTTTTAAAGCTTTTAGAGAGAAGAGGAGAGAGGATGAGGGAAGGGACGGACGGCAACGTCAGAAAGAGAAGGAGAAATAATGAGGGGGTGTGGTTAAAACGCTATACTGCTGGCCTTCGCTGAAATACTGCACATCAAGCACTGTGTTCGCTAGTCATGGGTTATTAAAGGGGTCGTATCATGTGTCACCTCCATCCATCATCAAGACGGTCTCCTGTAACCTGATAGATGCATGTATGCACAAATGCACACAGGGTGCATGTTAAAGGAGTATTTCACCCATAAAATGTATTTGTATATCAGTAATATTAATTACTCACCCTGTGTTACCTTGAATTCTTGATGAAAACGCCTCCACTGTGAACAAAGAATAAAAAAACTGAGAAAATTCTTGATCAATGCAACATGCATTTTCACTAAAACCTTACTATTTAAAACACTTTCAAACAGTAATGTTTTAGCGCACATGCATGTGTTTGGGAGGTAGCGAGCACACGACTGGATAAATGAGACTTGAATTTATGCTGCACCAGTTGTGTTAGAGTTTGTAAACGGATGTTCTGATATAGTTTTGCTGTTGTTATATGCAGCCCCAATTTATTTAATTCAACAACACTTTTCTCCCTTTTTTGGTTCTTCGTTCACCGGGTAGGCTTGTGAGAAAAACTAAATCTACTTACGGTAACACAGGATGAGTAATTGATATACAAATGGTCATTTTGGGGGTGAAGTATTCCTTTAAGAGCTGTGTTTGCACCCATTATTTTTGACGAGTATCCTTGATATGTATTATGATTAAAGAGCAACAAACAGCCTCTCAGTCTCCCAAGACACACTGGCTGAATTCCAATCCGGCCCCGACACCCTCCCTCTCCGTGACAGAGTGAACTCTGTTTGGAGTCACACTCACAGCTGAATGAGGCTCTCTTCTTTAAGGTGTAGAGTGTAAATAAAGCGGCAGGCTTCGGGACGAACTTCCCTCATTCTGGCAGAAACAGGAACTGTCGTAAGTTTTCGGAACCAATAATAAATAATAATAAAACTCCAAATTCTCTAGTGGTATTTCTGCCACTTTGTAAACCTCTTCTCGATTTTTAACTCTAATGTTTATGTAAATATACAAAACTGTACAATCAAATGAGCACGTCTACCGTTTTATAGACTAGACACGGATATATTGGAAGTAAAAGATAAAAATACAACTTACCCTTTAAGTTGTTAACATCTGTATTACAATATTAAATGTCTAGTTTGCGCAGTTTACTAGTAAATGTTTGCACAGAACTATTTTTACACAGCGTGTTCCATGACGGACACAAAGAGCATTGCACGTGGTCAGTAAAGGCAGCTGGTCAAGTCAGGATCAATGCAGACTTGCTGTTGGAGAGTTTTATAACCCACTTCCACTCCCTGCTATTTGGCTTGGAACAGCACTTAACATGGGGGACCCTCCACACGAACGTGCAAACCGAGTGGAAGTGGGAATGGAGAGGGTGTAGGGGCCGGATTAGAAGTGAGCCAGTGTCCACAGACTCCAGTGACACTCTGTATGTTGAGCGGAGTGTGAAACAGTTTCATCTCAATATGAGGCTGCTGTGCAGGCTGCCGAGTTTCCTATCACTGGCAAAGAACAACAGCTTGTTCACGCACAAACACCCTAATTGTGAAAAATGACCGAGGTATGGTGGGGAGGATAGATGGATAGAAAATAGAAAAATAGATGGAGGAAGAGTAGGTGACTAAGCGGTGTAGAAGAGTACAGGAGAAAGAGATTACAAGTTCAGTTGATGAGGAAAAGATGAGCTGACATCTCAAGCATAGGGTTCCCTTCACACACCATAAGTCTCTATTCACTGTCTGTCATGAGGTCACACACGCACGCACGCACGCACACACGCACACACACACACACACACGCACACACACAGCGAAGGACCCATGTACTTTGACATGGGTCCAGCGTGGTGCAAGCAATAAACTACATATTAATTTATTTTTCATCTAGGACTGTACACTGAAAGTGTCCCACCAATGTGTTGCATCAAGAAGCATATTAGAGAATTAGACTAAAAGGACACACTCACTCACACGCGCACACACAACACACACACAACATACACACACATCGGCTGCTGGCTCTGCAGGCTGCATGTAGGAATGCAGAAGCACGGTGCAAAGGGTGCCTCAGTTACGAACAAAGGGGGTGTTTGATTTTTTTCTGGGCAGAAAAACATTGAGATGCCCTGCAGTGATCAGAGAGGGCAACTGTGCAGGGGTGGACACCTGCTGCTCGGTATGTAACCTCGGGGGTTTAGAGCTGCTGGTGTGTTTGCATGTGTGTGCTTGGCCACAGCTGTTTCTCCTTTCCATCCTCCTCTGTTCTTAGTTCTTCTCTCTCTCCGTGATGTTTCTGGTTTCCCTGCCTGTGTCATTCCTCACCTGTCCAATAGGAGTCCCCAGTGTGCTCTCCTGTCCTGCACACCCGTGGTTTGTTGTTAATCAACCCTGATCTGTTTCTGCCTCGACATCTGCTCCTTATCACCAATTAGTGTCTAGAGAGCTGAAGGCCAAATTCCAGTGTCCACACGCAATGACACAATGACTTGGAGGCACTAACCTGCACAGTCCGCGAGGAGCCGTCCCACTGTCAAATCAAGTGCTTGAGTGCTTTCTCGCAGACATTTGGAGCCTTTTATGCACACCTTATGTAAATCCGCATTTCTTTGAATTTTGTTTAATGAAAAAAAGCTAAAGTTTGGAAGATGCTAAAATCAGTGGGTAAAAAACGTCAAATAAAAACCAACAATAGTAACATGTTTTGGCATCATTGAGTGCTGTCCCATTCGTATTTAGACCAATTCAAGCCCTCTCAGCCTCTTACACCCAAGCATTGACCGCGTGACGTCAGTTAAGACCCTAAGGCTTCTGGGCTTAAGGCCTTAGAGGGAACATTGGGATTGGGCCGTTTTGTTGGTTGGTTGCCAAATTGTCCGCTGCCTTACTGATCTTCAAAATGCCCCGTCAGCGATTATAACAGATACGTTTGGTGACGAAATCAGTTAATTTAAAAGAAATAGGCATTTTTCACGGAAGACATTTTGACTTGTCGCAGTAGGAACAACACAGTGGTAAATAATCAAATGAATGATGGCTGAATTCCATTTGGCTGCTTTGATTTTCAGGTCCCTGGTATCGTGCACGCTGGCTCACTGTCGCTCTCACTGGGACACTTGAACAGAACAGAGCCATCGTTGGTGTTATTAGTAACACCTGTGCTTTTCCTACTATGACAAATGTCTGTTGTGAGAAAGGTCTATTTCTGTGATAAGTGACACTCACAGAGGCGAACTAAATCAATTGGCGCCTTGAACCAATAGTCTTAATTAAGCCAGAGTCCAAAAGAGAGGTCTTATTGGCTGTGTTGCACAATCCACTTCTATGTTGGAGTATAAACTGCTCCACCAAAAAGAAATGGTTTGCAGGAAGTTACGAGACCGCAACAAATAAGTTTATTCAATGAACAGTGTGAACTTGCTAGCTTGCTAGCTGTCAGATATTTAGTGTGTTCCTCTCCAGCTCAAGTGTGCTTCCAGCTACAGCAGATCACTAATGAGCCCTTTGTGTAGTCTTCATGTCATCAAGCTTCTCGCGCCACATAGTTTGTGGTGATGTGTGGATGAAATTCCGATTATCCTTCTCAGTAAACACACATTTCTGCTTTGTATCTACATTTTAAACTCTGAAGCGAGATAACATGTGTCTGGTCATAAAGAAGAAAACCCCTGAGTCTCCATTATTTCCAGTTATTCATAGTTTTAAAAAGGTGTGAACGATATACCTCAGATGAAACCTGATCAATCATGAATTCTGTGTTCTTGTATGCAGGCAAAATTAGCTTTACATTTTGAGATTAAAGTCAAATTGGAGATTTTAATCGTCAAAGATTTGACACACTCTCTGAAACAACAACTTGTGTGTACAAGTGCTTTTAAGCTTTCTCATTCTGTAGCCTATTCAGTTTGTTCATTGTTTGCCTGTCTGCCTTTTAAAAAGCAAGCTGTGTCTACATACATACTGAACTAGTATAATTTGTTATTTGTCCCAATTCAGATAACATGTTTTTGTAATGTCTGCATTACATTGTAATGGGTCAACAAGCTTGTCACAATCCAAAGGCTCCTCCCAAGAGGCCACAAACTCTGCAGCCTTCTGTAACTTCACTGGAAAATTGGAGGACCCTAACCATGTGTCCTTACCCACAATCCAGCAGTTTTACTGTGCATTCACTGTTGCACTGTTGTAAATTGTATCATCGTGGTCTGGTAAGTCTTATTTGGTCCTCACCAATAAGGCGCAGATTCTGCCCGCTGGCCTTAAGTCCTTAGAAGGACACTATTTTCGTAGACCATGTCAATGACTGTCTTCCTCTCGTTTTTTTTGGCAGTACTGCACAACTTCCTGACAGGGTTCCTGACATTTATGGCACTTTGTGTTGTTTATGAATATCCTTTTTTTTTTTTTTAAAAAGATCATTAAAAGTTTAAGGTCATCAAAAAAGCACAAAGTAACTTAAAAAAACAAAACAGATGACGAATCGTGAATATCTGGATAAGTTCATTTTGTTTAAAAAGTCATAACTTTAATATGTCAAGCACATTAAAAAGTAAATGTTACAGTGAAATCACTATTTCACTGTAACATTAACTGTCTATCTCCAGCACTGAAGTATCAGATCACAGAGGCTCTCCTCCATTGTGCTGTGCTCCTCTTTGCTGTGCTGTACAATCCCATCCTGGCAAGCACAGAATAAACACCTCATACTTTGCTGTTCTCTCCCATAATCCCACTTGGCAACCATGTAGCACATCAGATGGAGGGAATACAGCTCGTAACCAGATAGGCTGCAATAGGCATGGAATCTGATCCACACTGATACGGTCAAACGGCCCGCAGTCATAAACGCATACATGTATAAGCACGTGCATGCTAATTATTAGTGCATTCACACGTATGTATTCTCAGTGCTTTAATGAAGTTGCTGATTAGCGTATAGTAGTTCAATCATACAAATATGCACAGATCCTCTTGTGGTTTGAGGCTGTTTAAGATGTTATCTCTGCTATACAGTCGAAACCTGAGCAGAATTTTAAAGTTTCGGGACGCTGCATATAAAAATAAATAAATTGTTCATCACTTTGAATTGTCTATTTCACATTTCTGATGATAAGGTCATCTGCAGCTGTAAGGTCAGCTCTTTCTGTATGTGCGTGAGACATTGTGAATACCCCAGCGGCATCCAACTGCTTTACCACCCTTCTCTTCTTTTCTGCATCTGCTTTATTATTCTTTCTCCAACTCTCTCTCCGGCCGCCAGCATGCCTAAAGTCTTATTCACTTTCTTTGACTTATAGTCACTCCGACCGACTGCCAGGATCAGTCCCGCCCTGCT
Source organism: Bovichtus variegatus (assembly GCA_943593645.1). Classification (NCBI taxonomy): domain Eukaryota; kingdom Metazoa; phylum Chordata; class Actinopteri; order Perciformes; family Bovichtidae; genus Bovichtus; species Bovichtus variegatus. The sequence continues at coordinate 4,426,251 of CALSCE010010634.1, forward strand.
GAGGCAACAAAGTTTACAGACTCGGACATGTAGCTCCCTTTGTGTTCATTTAACGGAGGCTGAAATTATGAGGAGGGGGAAGACAAAAAATGTGGCACATGAAGAATGCATTTTTAATTTTGCCCCCGTTGTTACACACTCGAACGAGGCTCATGATTGATGAGGGTGCTTTGTCTTTTCGGCTCAGCAGATGTAGCAAGCTGACTCTGTGTATGGAAAGACAAAGAGAGCACGCACGCACGCACGCACGCACGCACGCACGCACGCACGCACGCA
>CALSCE010010634.1:4432075-4462955 GCA_943593645.1 Bovichtus variegatus
AACAGCAGCAGCAGTAGCATCATCCCACAGGGATATTTAAGAGGGTGTGACGACAGCTAGTTTTTTATAGTTGAGCATTTTGAAGCCCGACTTTTTGCAGCATCACAATGTGATCTCACATTTGTTTTTTTGTCTCGCTCACACATTGTTTTTTTGTCTCACTCATAATAAACACATACTGTAGGCACACACAATTCAATGTTAATATCCAGGAAACAAAGTTAGTGTTGGAGATAATGAGCATCCAGTTTGTCATGTTAAGTTATGAGCAGCTCTGTAAGTTCATGGCGACTTTATCTTTGAGAAGGGAAGAACTGTGAGAAGAGACAGCTGTAATCAGTCACAGCACTCATGATAAATCTCGCTGACAGTCGCTGTAGGCATCTCACTAAAAAACTTAAATTTATGAGCCCCATTTAAGTTTAAGTATTCTAATCGATTTTTTTAGTATCGGTTTGACTTCGGTTCAGGGCCCTGCGCTGCTGTCAGCTACATTCACAAGATTCAAACACACTGGTTCACTCACCCTGTCCTCCTCCTCTCTGAGGTCTGGCATGGTGCTGATACACAAGCTGATGACCGTCACTGCAACCATGATAACAGACAGGCAGGCAAAGATCTTCCCCGGTATGCCAGACTGTGGATTCTCCACCATATCTCTCAGCCAGTTCATCACCTTCCGGTACCTCGTCTCCTCCACTGGCACGCGCTGCATGGCATTTCTCTGCCTGCGCTCTTCCTCGCGCCGCTCTAACTCGTTCATCTCCTCGATGCGTGTGTACATCTTCCTCTTACAGCAGCGCTCCATGTACGTCAATTCCACGCCCCAGTAGGTCAGCTCATCGTGTAGGGAGAGGACGCACATCTCCCGCAGCAGGCGCAGTTTCCCCGCAGCCAGGAAGTTGAGGATAACCCTGAAGGCTGAAGGCGAGCGGTCGAAGAAGAACTCCTTGCAGGCTTCGTCATAGTCGTCACAGACGCTGGCGATGTCCTCAGGTGATTGGCAGCCACAGAGGCGGCCAAGGCGTGTGAGGGGGAACTGCTCCAGGGTGCTCCAGGGGAAGGTGTAGCGGTTTCCCCCAACGTTGATCACCGCCAGCAGGGCGTGGTCGATGGACACCAGGTCCTCTGGCCGCCGGATGAACTGAGCCCTCTGGTAGTACACACCCTGGAGAGTGAACAATGAAAAGCTTCAATGCATGAGCTGCATCTGAAATATGTGTGGGCAACTCAACTTGATAGCTTATTTGATATAATTCTCCAATTCCTTTATCTTTTTATTTGACCTTAGTGACAATCTTATTCATACCTTAATGGTCTCAGTCTCGGGGATCTCTGTGAAGATGCGGTCGAGACTGCTGTCATCGCTGAGGGACAGATTGCTGAAGTCATGGTTGGCGTTGCTGATGATGGGCATGGCAGCATCTGGAAATCACGCTGCTCCAGACTGGGCAGCTCAGACCAGGTAATGAAGGCAGAAAAAGTCTACAGACTGCTCCAAGCTCAACTTTTTAATCAAACAGCAATCCTTATGTATTGCAGAATCCAACAACTTACGTTAAAGCTTGAAGATGAGAAAAACTTTCCTGCCGCAGGCCAGGTCTATTGTAGACGAGCCGAGCATAAAAATGGCTGTAGCTTTCAGTCCTTTTGGCCTCAGAACCCCTCATAACAAGGAGTTCTTTCCAACGACAGATGAGCTATGGCTTTGGCTTCCAACCAACAGAGGAAAACCCAGAAAGGAGAGGAACGAGGAGTATCAGGAATCCTGTTGTCACACTTGAATGTGACTGAGTTTTGACATTTCCGTCAGAGGTCCACAATAGACAACGTATCAGGATTCCACATCAGATCAGTGGGTAATCCTTGACTGAAGCGAGAGTCTGGAAAAGGAAAGCCCCAATAGAGAGAGTGGGTTAGGATTGATCAGTGGCTGATAGCTGCAGAGGACGAGCTGGATGAGTCAATGAGGTGTCCTGGGACTGTGCAAGATCCTCTGTGTCGCTGCAGCAGGATTAGGGAAGACCTAGAGACATAGTGGCATCATACAGGCACTGAGAGAGAAAGAGAAATGTCAGAACGGAGCTATGGGATGGATTGAGATTAAGGTGCCACAATATAGGGAAAGAATGAGGAAAAGACTAGGAAAGAGAGGTGTGAGGACAGATAGCACACGTCAATGAGACTGCAGTGCTGCAGGCTCCACCCTCCTCTTTTACTTCCTTTCAGTGACACATTAGCTTTACTGCTATAAATGGCCATTGTGGTCAGCACAGGATTTGATCGGATAGTAAAGGAATTTACACTCACATCAAATGAGGAGGGCTGGTTTTACTTAGTACGGTTGTTGGGAAATTCAAGGAAGAAGTAGAAAAGAACATTCAGGTCTGTGGTGATATTCACACTCCGAGTGAGTTTTTGGCCGTTGTAGATGGGCAGCGATCCCAGCAACAGAGGGTCCCAAATGTTATTGGCACAGTTCGGTGTTACAGTTGCCCAAAATGGTTCGCCGTGTATCAAAGCCTTAAATAGTTGTGGCAAATTTAAAGCTGGGTCCTATTATCACAGTATTTGTCATTTATTTACTGGGACTAAATTACAGTTTGTCGATTATCCTACTGCAGAGTTATTTAATTGCATGCATGAAGACCAGCTGACAGCAGATAGAAAAGTCTGAACGTGAAAAAATGTCAATAGACCTTTTTCACAGCATTTTGACTTTTTTGACGGTCATAGCAGGAAAAGCACAGGCTGCATTCCAGTTAGCCATCGTTAATGCAAATCAATTACACTTGTGCCTGTGCTGCTATGACATATCATTGGATCGTTTTCAATTTGAAGGTGTATTTTGAAAGAGAGTTTTTACACATAATAAGAGTGACAGGAATACAATCAAATAGCTTGACAAGACAAAAGCCACTCTGTGAAGGCATTGGGTGAGAATGGTTTTAGTATTGAATAGTATGGTGGCAAATGATGAAAGAATAAGGTCCCTGGTTGAAACAGCTGGAATTATCCTTAGAGACTCATTCTTCCATTGCTTCTTGTATCTAGCTTGTAACAATAAAGCTGACTTAAATTTGGGTGGCTGCCCTGCGCTTTTCTCCTGCCAGCTTTTGTTGTGAATAAAAAGCAAAAATAGATTTTCGACACATGCTACTGCCATTTAGGTAAGCCAGAATTGTTAAGGGCAATTCCAGACTTCTCTACCCATTTCTAAACACAGAGGTGGATGAAGTACTCAGATCCTTCACTGAAGTATAAGTACTGTTACCACACTGTGAAAATACTACACTACAAGTAAAAGTCCGACATTCAAAACCTCACTTAAGTAAAAGTATGTAAGTATTAAAGTATGAAAAGTAAAAGTACCCATAGTGCTGTAAAATGTTCCCTCTCAGTGTTTTACTATTATATATGTGATGGTTTTCATTTAAAATTACTTCTGCATTAAGGTTTATGTTGCATTTTACGGTTGCAGATGTTTAAGGTGGTGCTAATTTTAACTCCTTTAGATATTGTTGGATAGTTTAATCTACTGCAATGCATCATATTCTATAAGTTCATCATTATATGTGTAGCGTCGCTGTCCTGTGAGAAGCGCGTATCTCAAAAAAATCCACTTTTCAAGATCACACAAAAAAGCCTTGCGATGATGCATTTTCTATCTGATACAAAGAGGGTTTTTTAATATTATTATTTAGCTTAAAAAGTAGGATAATTTCCTCAACCCAGAAAGGGACACTCCATCCTTTAATTCATCACAAACATTCAAATAAAAAAGGTAACCCGTAACTAGAGCTGTCAGATAAATGCAGTGGATTAAAAAGTACATTATTTACCTCTCAGATGCGGTGGAGTAGTAGTATAAAGTTGTATAAAATATAAATGCTCAAATAAAGTACAAGTACCTCAAACTTGAACTTAAGTACAGTACTTGAATACATGTGCTAAATTACATTCCACCACTGGTAAACACACATACAACACTCATCTGTCACTGTGACTCGCTCTGACTCACAGCCCTGATGGTGAGCACAGTGTCCAGTAAGACTAATACATAGTCTTACAGGCCTGTGGGTTTGTCAGAAGTACAGTAGCACTACATATTTTGCTCACAACTGCCTATATAGAGTAAGAATATTATCGTCAGTAGTGAGATTATTCTGCTCAGTGACTATCTACCGTCGTACCCACAGGAGTATTGAATGTCTGACTGGACCGCGGCGACAGTTTGAAGCATTGTACCGCACCAACATGCTTCACTTATTCAGATCCAGGAATATAGGATCCTGTACTGGAGGAACCAATAAATCACTTCTGTCACGATGCTGGTGTTTCATTTCCACCTCACAGGGGGGGGGGGGGGGGGGGGATGATGAACTACTTATTAATCGATTTGTATTCCCTGTGGATGTGGCCGTTTTTTGCTCGGTGGGAAAGATTGAAAAAATTGAAGGGGGTGTTTTCAGCAGCACACTGATGTTATCAGCGTTTCTCTAAATCCTTTGGTTCTCCGCTGGACGCAAGTGACCAAGAGGAGGAGGGATCATATCAGAGGAAGTGGAAAGTAAACTTGTTTTTGTTTTGTTTGGAGTGCAATTACATGTGACGGTTGAAATGTTTGCAAGGTGAATTTACTGTAAGCATATACAAAATACTTTTTTAATTAGCCCTGAGGAAGATCTAACAGTAGTCGACACATGTTAGCTTTTTACTGACTTAGCCACGACAATATAGGCTCTTTAATATTTCCATATCAATTTCAAGTTCTAAATTATATATATATATATATATATATATATGAGATAAACTTGTTTTCCTTTTGTTTTGTTTAATTACATATGAAGGTTAAAATAAAGATAAATTTGCCGTACACGTATACAAAGTACAGAGTACTTTTTTTGCCCAGAGGAGGACCTGTGGTCGAAACGTGTAGATTAAGCCAGTACGATAAAGGTTCTTTAATATTTCCTTCCTCCTGGTCACTTGTTCTTACATTTTGGAGTGCCTGGATGGCCTTTCTGTTTTCATAAACAGCATACTATTGATCTAAATCAGATGTGTATAAAGCTTGTCTTTGCTTTATTTTATTCATTCATTTTTTACTTTTTTTCTTGTATTGTACTGTACTGCTCCTTGGCCTCTGCAAATTTCCCCCAGGTGACAAATAAAGTGTTCTGACTTGGAATTTGAATCAAATTTTGAGTTATGTATCATTTTGGGCATGTACAAAAGTCAAATTAATATTTTTTTAACTCATTTATTTATGTATATATTGACATGTTTTTGTTTTTGTTTTTTTTCTATGATGGAGACATACTGTATTTAGCATTCAGTCAGAGAGCTTATATTATATTCATGGGTTAGTCAACAGTGACTGTATTTGCCTGAAGCAGGTGGAGGAAACCAGCCTCTCATATGGATCAGGTTCTCTCTCTCTCCCTCTCTCAACTTGCAAAAGACACACACACACACACACACACACACACACACACACACACACAGAGAGAGACACACACACACACACACACACACACAAAGGATACTTAAACTATTTTTGCACCCCTATCAAGCTTAGATCTTTAATTAAGCTTGGTTAAATTGGGTGATAAATTACATTCTCGTTAACAAATCGTGTTTCCAAGATTTAGTGGAAAGAGAAACACATAGTGGGACGCCTAAAGTCAAAGTCAAATGTTGTTTAGAGGGCAATATTACACACCTTTCCTCTACCACAATTAATTTTGAAATAACAACAATTTAGCTTTCACATTTTGGTAAGCATCTGCTATATTGAATACACTATATGTAACAATTATACTTTTACGTATTATTATTATCATTATCTTATTCTACTGTACGTGTGGACGATATGAAAAGACACCAGCGTTCCTCATTTTAAGTACTGTGACAACATTACAACTTCAGACAAATATCCAGCTACAAACACAGAATAACTTGTGAAGTGCAGCTTACCATCCTGAGCCCGCACTCATCTCTCAAAACGACCGAATCAGCTCGGTGTGAAATTCCTCTTCTCTGCCGCCTTGCAGTCCCTCCGATCATTCAACACCAAATCAGGGTGTCAACGATCATTCCCAACCGCCACATGTCATAATAATAACAGGAATACCTCTCCGGCGTCCGCATCATCCAAGCCGTTGGAAGGCGCGCAGGGAGTCTGAACATGCCAGAGATGGAAGCGGGTAAAGGTTTGGTGCGCTGAAAGTGTCCCGTTACAGCTCGGTTAGTGGCGCTGCAGGAGGAGGAGGAGTATGGGAGGGGGGAGTCAGAGCCGTGGTGCACAACACAGGAGGCGACCCAAGTTCAAGTTTGCGCAATACTGTCCAAGAGTATGTGAGCTCCCCGATTAGACAAAGATGGCATTTCAACAGAAGTGTAGAGCGAATGTGGCTGTCAGTGTGTGCTCAACATCTCTCCCTTCCCCTTTTAGATAATGTGAAATTCAAGGACACCGAGGAGATGTTCTCAACCATGTTTCCTGCCCTGATCGGTTCACGCGCAACAGGGGGCGCGGTTACCTCCCATATTACCACCACTAAAGGTTGCTCCTGAATCTGCTGGGAAGCACCAACTATATCATAAAAATGCAAAGAAAATGAGAAGGACAAATAGTGAAATCATGTCATTGAAGAAAACATCATCCATAGCTAGGAGATCACTGTATCTATAAAGTAAAATATGTTTATGTTACCAGTTAAGGTCTGATATTATACCACTTAAAGCTTGGGTGGATAATATATTTCTTTTTAAAAATGCGTTATATTTATTGAAATACTCTTTACATCCTGGCAGCAATCAACAAATTTAATACTCTGACAAAAAAAGAAAGAAAATAAGCTGGTATCTGTGGCTGTCACAGGACTGAAATAACAAATAATAAAGTGGCCTGTCTGCCAGCCTGTCTGTCTGCCTGTCAGCCCGTCTGCCTGCCTGTCTGTCTGCCTGCCAGCCTGTCTGTCTGCCTGCCAGCCTGTCTGTCTGTCTGTCTGTCTGCCTGCCTGTCTGTCTGCCTGCCAGCCTGTCTGCCTGTCTGTCTGCCTGCCTGCCTGCCAGCCTGTCTGTCAGTCTGTCTGTCTGTCTGCCTGCCTGTCTGCCTGTCTGCCTGCCTGTCTGTCTCTCTGCCAGCCTGTCTGCCTGCCTGTCTGCCTGTCTGCCTGCCTGTCTGTCTGCCCATGTACTCATTGCCAGTCACCACAAGCTGCTAGCTTGACAGCTGTGAGTACTAACAATAGACATGTTCGTTGTTTACGATCAAATTGATCATTTGGATTTGGAGGGAGGCCTGAAGAGACGGGCTGTTAGTGTTGCCAACTTGGCGACTTTGTCTCTAGATTTAGCGACTATTAGAGAAAGTGCTGCTAGCTACTTTCATTGGAAAAGAGTTGGCAACATTGGTCTGGGTTTTACTCCTTCTGGCTTCTCCAATGATACCCACCATAGCTTTAAAAGAAAGTAAACAGACAAAGCAGCAATAAAAGTAATTCAACCCAATTGAAAATGCACATTAACAAACAACCTATGAAGGATGAACACATGTATCAGGGTACTTACTGTGTTGCTCCCATAACCATAAAATGTACCATCCAATTTACCAGTGAGTACCAGGGAACAATAAAACCTGGATCATGGTTCTCCATCTCATCTTGTGCTGTGACATTCCTCTACTGACTGCATCCCACTGCATCAGTCTCACTGATAATGATGCGACAGTCCATCCTGCCAAACGGCACCTGCACATCTACACTATCCCTGCCTAAACTAGCCTTAGCTCATTGCCTTCAACCCTAACATGTGCTGGCACCCATAAGAAACCTATGTTCATTGTGAAAAAAGTTGGTAACATTGGGCTGGGTTTTTCGGTTGGATAATTTTAATATCTAGTTTACTCTTGCCGGTTTCTTCAATGTTACATACCAAAGCGTTAGTGTTGAAATTGGAGGATGCAAACTAAATTGGCTGTTCACTGAGAAATGTTTAATTTGCTCATTTGAAATCACAACTGTCTTGTAGTTTTCAGTTGAATTGCTCTTGTATATCTTATGTTTTTATTTTATAAACTTTTAACAATTTCCTTTACATTTTTACTTCATTACTTTATTCATTTGTACTTACTTCTGTCTTTGTGCTGTTGCAACGCCTACATTTCCTCTCTGGGGATCAGAAAAAGCTTATCTTATCACATGTTATTCAGAGAAAGCCTGAGATATGAGGGGAAAAAGGCCCTTTAGGCAGTGCAGTTTATCCGGAAATGTTCCACATAAATGTTATTTGAAAGTATATAGAAGTACCTTTAATGTTGTAATTTGTGCTCTTTTTTTGTTCTTTTGTTCCTGTATATGTATTATGTGAAGATGCATGTTATTTACAATAGCACAATATTGTCTTGTGTCATGTGAGATGGGCCCAATGTTTGTCATGAAACAGAAATAAAAACAGACTAAATGCCAGGGATACGATCACAGATCTCACAGATGCACAGATGTCTGTCCGCACAGAAGCATCAAAGGCAGTGATATATTTAAGCGACTCCGAACAGCTGGTCAAACTTTTGGCTGTGCCTTAAGTAAATAGACCTCAGTGTTCAGTGCTGACTTTAAAAACACTGGCTGTTCCACATCAGCGCCTGCTGTATCAAGCCAACCTCTGCAACGCTGGGAACACATTTGCACAGGTTAAGAGTTCAGAGAATAACCTATCAATATGCTTGCAGATTTGTCTGCGTCGCTGGCCTCACACACACACTTTGTCCTTGAGAGGCAGCTCATTAGGGTGCATGTGCCTGAGGGAACAGCTAAAACAAGCAAACACTTTGTCCAGACCCTTATGGCTGCTAACGGAGCAGACAACACATTAGTGAGGATAGAGATGGAAACTGAAGAGGTGGGGGTCTCTATGTGTGTGTGTGTGTGTGTGTGTGTGTGTGTGTGTATGTGTGTGTGTCTGTGAGAGACTTATTGAACCCCTCCATCATTATTCATTAACCTACAGTGCAGCATATGCCCCGGGCTGGTTAGTGTATGCAACATGAGACTGATCACACACACTGGGCTATTTATTTGATTTTTTTCTGGCAAAGGAGGCAAAGTTTCAATCGCAGCTGAATGTATTAGGTGCCCTGCAATCCGCCTCCCTGACACAGTAATGCAATACTCCTTTTTAATTCTGTCTGTCATTTTCTTACTCTTCATCACCCGCATACGTACATACAGACAGACAGAAAGAAACACTCACGCACAGTTTTTTTCAGTGCGGATTTTGCACAGGTGGTAGATCGGGAACAACAACAGAGAACTGGCTAACTGGTTTATGTGTTGCGCCACCCTCAGCTCTCTGTTTCCCTGCCTCATTGTTTTTTATTAATCTCACACACACCCATATACCTGCAGCTGCCATCTCACACACACCACCAGAAGCCAGCACACACATGCTGCAAAAAAACCCCCACAGATAGCCGCTGCCCTGTCGCTACTAATAGCGAGCCTCAGTCTGGTGGATTAAGAGTTTAATCCCTCACAGGCAAGAAGGGCCGAGATGAGATTGCAGCAGCCGGCGTGCAGCCGGGTCGGACAGGACGGGGTGTGAGATGCCTCTAGGAGAAGAGCAATGAGTCACTCAGCTATTTCAACACACACTTTCACACTGATGGCCACCTGAAGGTCCCACATGATGGTCCTGTCCAACTTTGCCTCCCTTTCGCCTCAAAACTCTACTTTCTGCCATTCCTCTGATTTCACAGTCTCTCTTCTCTCTGTGTGACTCTCTTACCGCCCTGCCCTGCTGAGATGGGTTTGATCTCATCACTTGGAAGTTTTGATCAGGTTAATTGCTCTCTCAGTGGACGGTGTGAATGGACTGACTGGACAGGATGGAATAAAGAGCGAGATGGACCGAATGTGCATAATGGAATGGAAGAGGTGAAGAGGATGATGGGGAAAAGAGAGGGGAAAGGTTGACAGCGGGGAACATCTCGTAGAGGGCACGGAAAGAGAAGGTGAAGAGGGAACACAGGAGTGGAATTAAAAGGAGAGGACAGGTTGATGAAACACCAGGCTGACACAGGAAGAGAGTGACTACATCAGGACTGTTTCAATTAGTGTCTCCGATGACAAGGTTCACGTGATCCTAAGATAATATCGTTTTCTTTTCATATGAATTAAACAACCAAACGCTGTCTGATCTGTTGTGTTTCACCTGAAACTGTCACTGTAGTCCAAAAATGTCAGAGCAAAAACACATCCTTTGGTTTACACGAGACTTGTCTGGTACACTGCCAGGCAAAACTGTGAAAGCAAACACTAATATATTATTTAAGGCTGGACAGATGAGGGTTCACAGCAACAGTGACAAATACACACCTTTTAACAAAGTTTAGCCGCAATGGCCTTGACAAGGTTTGGGAATGATGGGCTTTCCTGTAATGGATAAATTGACGGATTAACAATCACCTTGCTGGAATTGAAATACGATTCCAAAGAAGAATAAGAGTCTACAGCCATGTGTGTGACTTTGTGAGACTGTAACTACTTGAGCTACGTGTTGACATTGGCATGCTCACATGCTCACAATGATAATGCAACACACTGATGTTTAGAAGGTATAATGCATAATACAATGCGTTAAAATACAGCTGAAATTGTGACCAGATGATGGTGCTGGATGAAACGTCAAGGGATACAAGTGATTACAGTTCATTGAATGTGTGTAACAAATTTCACAGCAATCCATGCTATACCTGCTGACATATTTTGATTTAAAAAAACGAAACATATCAAGATCATGGTGGCGCTAGAGGAAAAGTTACAGGGTCACCAACATCTACAGTATAGAATACATTGTCTGGGAACAATGCATCGGTGCTAGATTTTGTGCCAATCCATCCAGTAGATGTTGAGATATGTCAAATGCTAAAGGGAAACTCTGGGGGCCATGAATGGGCCAATGGAAACTGACTTGGCAATCCATCCAATAGTATTCCAGATGTTTTAGTCTGGACCAACGGCCGACAATGGCCTAGCAATAACAATAAAAAGCAGAGGAGATGTTGTCATCACCAGGTTCTTTACTTAAGCAATATATCTAACCTGTTCTATTGTATTCAGCTTAGTATCGTGACTTTCAGAGCCAATGTATCTCCCAGCTGTGTCAGCTGACAGGTTTTCTTCCCACGCTCAATATGTTACTTCACAGATTTTCTATTTCCCTCTGCAGTTCTTTGGCAGCATCTTAACTTGTTGCTGCATGTCAGATAGACTGCTGAGGATATTGAAATTAGTCATTAGAAGGATGGGTAAATTTTTCTGCATTTCTCCGATTGGAGTTGACAGAAGGGTATAAAAGGCCCTCTGTGGTCTGAGGTGCCTGCAGAGTGTCAAATCAGGGGGGAAATCTGTACTTACTGTAGTCCTTATTCTCATACATGAATTGCCTACAAATCTCATCACTACACAACACACTCTGCTTTGTGCGGTGTTGGACTGTAACTAAGTACTTTTACTCAAGTCTTCTACTTAAGTACACTTCTGAGATACTTGTAGCCTACTGGTTATTTTGTACAGATTCAGGATAATACAAAATATAACTAATATTCAACAACAATAAAGAAAAAAAAACAGCACCTTTAATAGCTACATCAGTAGTGTTAACATATTATTAATAACTTTAGTCCAATAACATCATAGTTATTATACTGAAATGAGCCATTTTGCATAATAAGTACTTTCACTTTTGGTACTTTAAAGTGTATGTTGAGGCTGATACTTTTATATATATATTTCTTTTTTTTGAAGCAGGGCTTTTATTTTAAACAGAGTATTTCAACACTGTGGTATTACTTTTTCTCAAGTAGAAGGTCTGAATACTTCTTCCACTACTGGCTTTGTGCATATTAGTGAATATCCAGCCCTCACCCTCCCTGAGAGGAGAAGAAAGAACTTCACTGGGTGGAGGACCTGACATCAGCTCCTCCCTCTGGGGAAATGAATCACTGTCACTCTTTGCTCTCTCATGCTGTCAAACGCAAAGGGGAACACTTGCAGGGAGTGACAAATTACGAGTTTACACAACTGAACACTGCCATGTGTTCTTGTAAATCCGTTTCCACAAAGTTCTCTGACTGAAATGTAAAATATCATAAAAATACAAACTTGAAAACTTACTGTAATTTGTATTGGTCTATCTGCAAACATATAGTATACACTGATACAGTATATCTGTGATAAACCAATGTGCACTATGAGTCAGAGAGTGTTGTAAAAAGTGAGGTGATATAAGCCTCTTTTCACTGACGTTACCAGCATTAAGGAAAACTTTGCAAACTGCGATCATTTACTTTTACACTCAGAGGAATATCTTGTTGTAAAGATGTTATCAACAATTGTCACCATAATGGCTTCCAACGTTGCTGTATGTGCTAAACGGTTGGTATACAGTGTTTGCTGCGGGTAGGTGAGCGATGGAAAAACAGGCTAATCATTACACAGAATATGAATTGTTTTTTTTGCAGATTTTCTAAACAATTTTATGTATTCAATTTAAAATATATGTAAACCACAAGAAGAATAAAAACATGTTTGTTTGATAAAATTTTACAATATAGGTAGCAAATAAATCTCATATGTTACACAGGCTTAGTCAGTTTACTGTAGTTATATGATACAGAAGCCCAAGAATGTTTCAATGCATCTTATCCTAGGATAGGTCATACTATCAGACACTATTTACATATATTGTGTTTTTCTAATGTGACTTACCATGATATATTTTTCGTAGAATATTGAAATATGCGTCAGTCTGTAGTGCTTTAGTGTCCCTATAAGGCTACATACACACATGGCATTATATGCATACAGTAGGTCTGCATAAGGCTTGCTATTTCAGTGTAAAATGAAAGTGAAGAGATGAGCAATAATGACAAGTTACTTCCTGGTTCAGCATCAGTACAATCTGATCATCCTAAAGGTGAAGTGAGGTGAACCCAGCCTAGCAGAGTATTTATGAGCCAACTCCATCAAATCAAGTTTTCATATCCATGCTCCCAACCCCATGTTGTGGCAGGAGGTTTGGCCAGTAGTATTAGAGATTTGTTGGAGGACGTAGAGCAAGACTGCATGCTCCCGATTACCGAAGTGTGGAAACCAGAGCCAGACTGAACTCAAGCTTGGCTCGGGCAGAGGTGACATGAAAATGTACAGAACTGTACTTTCTCGAAAACATTACAGGCCATTTAGCAGACGCTCTTATCCAGAGGAACTTACAGAGAATTAAGTATAGAGACGGTCCCCTGTAGCAACTCAGGGTTAAGTGCCTTGCTCAGGGGCTCAATGGTGGCAGCCTGGTATTAAACTCACAAACGTCCAGGGGTTCTATTTGAAAGCCTGACCACTAGACCACCACCACTGTAAAACGTAATTATATTATAATTGGAAGAAATCCTGGGTTTGCAGAATTATTCAATATTGATGTTTAATCTGGAGAGTTTATTGCTGTGTTTAAACTGGATAAAGGTGGACTTGGTGCTGGAGCTATAATGGCAGCATTATGATAAATAATCATCAGTAACTTCAGTCTTTGTAATGATGAGTGATGGTTGATTCATAGGATCCAAATGGGCACTGTTTATGTAAAATATTCGAAACAGCAAAACCCTTCAATGGGCTAAATCAATCCAAATGAGCCAGCGTCGTATACACTGCTCAGGGTGAAATAATTCATATTCAAAGCAGGTTTATAGCTTATCAACAAGGCTCTCTGCTGACTTCAAAATCCCTTTCAGCATAAAGGGAATCCTATACAGCAGGCTGCAGGATACCAGGAGGGCAGCATTGACTGCTGTCTCAGTCTTCTCAGTTCGCTCGTTTCTGTCATTCATTCAAATTTCTTCTTTTAATCCTAGTTCAAGCCCATCTATTTCCATTTCATGTCTTACATAGTTATTTCCCTCTTCTTCAGGATTCAGCCCATATCACTTATTTACTTAAATTGTTTCAAATGTGTTTCTTTGTGGAAGGAATTATAGTCAAACTTCAGCTAATGTCTGCAACTGTATTGCGCGGTGGTGCTGGCCTATTTAAATCCACTGATAGAAGTAAATGGAAATATAATAAGCAATTCATTGCAAGCCTCCACTTCCCTCTCCTTCCCTCTCAGACTCCAGGTATCTTTAAGAAGACTTCTTCAAAACTATTAAGCAACCACTGGAAAAACACTCAACACTCAATTTGTGTCTCAGGTTTTGGCTGAAAGCTTTGCTGCTGCATTTTATACGAGCTCTAAAGATGTGAGGAGCTTTTCACTGAGGCAGGAATGAAGGGAGCTGCCATCACCCAAAAAGGAGATAAAAAAAGTGTTGAAAATGTTTTGTACTTCGCCAAGTGAGATGAATGATCTCATTCTGGAGAGATTTTTTTCAGCTAAAGAAGGCAACGTTGAGAAAATACTCTTGACCTGTTCATCAAATCCCGGATCAATATTACATACAGTCTTACTGCTTAACTCCACACTGCTTAGATCTTAACAAATCACATTAAAAGGGTTTCTTTCATTGATGAAGGTGGTGTAAATGGGATTTCTGCACAGCAGCACACAAAGCTCTCAAACTCTTAAGCGCCCAAATGATGTGTTCTTCATCCGACGTTTGGTCACAGGTTACCAGCCGTGCTTTTACGCCTCCGCCACTGAATTGATCGTGGAAGTGTCCTTTCTATGAGCTGACAAAAGAAACAGTAGCCAAACTGTTGGAAACACGATCCTAGCCGACTCTCATTACACTCTCAAGTTCTTACTCAGGTATGCTTCTCTCCTTCTCATCTTAATACAGGTAACAGAATACACAGTATCGGGCCATGGAATCAAAATAGAGCTCTTGATAGAGTGAGCATATCTCTGGCGAGTAGAAAAAGAACCTAATCTAGCCAGGTGATCATCAGTGACCCCCTATTCCTCACCATTACATTAATTGGATAGCTATTGATTCTCTTATGAGAGCCAGCTGCATTTAGTAGCACAACTCTGTGTGAGTGTGTGTTCAGGAATGTGTGTGTAATGTGTTTCCGATTATTCTGTATATGCGAAGTCCACTATCCGACACAAAAACAAGATGGATTTGTAACAATACGATATATATATATTCAAAGGCGAGTCCATACAATTGAATTCAACTGGGATTAGAATTTTATATAGGAAATGTTTTAGTAGTAGAATTGTGATATAAATAATTCAGTTGTTTCCTTGATTTTCATTTCAAATAGTCCATCAGAAACAACCCAGAAAATGATGTCTTCTGCAACACAAATAATAATAAAATAAGAATGTGCATTGAGACTGTGGATAACTTTTTAGCAACTCTCTGAGGAGGGTGTATTTTTTTCACAAAAATGCAGCTGACTAGATATTGTTTACCTCAGTTCCTGGGTCAAAGTCGTCAATGCAGCAAGTAGTTTGTTGTGTAATCACCATTTTTTTGATACAATACATGTTTTAAAAACAACTGTACGTACCGTAATTTTCGGACTATTCAGCGCATCTGAATGTAAGCCGCACCCACTGAATTTTTAAAAAATATGTATTTTGTACATAAATAAGCCGCACATGTCTATAAGCCGCAGGTGCCTACCGGTACATTGAAACAAATGAACTTTACACAGGCTTTAACGAAACACGGCTTGGAACAAAAATAAATAGGCCTTTAAACGCCTTCAACTTGAAAGCTGCATCATATGCCTTTCTCCGTGTCTTTGCCATGATGAGGGTGACAACATGACCGTAATCAGAATCGTGACCATTCATAATGTCCGCTGTTTAAAATGTCCGCTGTTCATAATGTCCGCTGTTCATAATGTCCGCTGCTGAAGACATTCCAAGAACTAATAATGCAATTGAAGGTTGGCATAATGTTTTTAGAGGTTCATTTGGTACACTGAATGAAACACCGAGAAATTTCGTAAAAAAGTTAATTACCGTAATGAATGGGAAGTTTGAGCGCGCTCGATTTACGTCACATTATGTGACGGTGCTCAGTTTTTTGGCGACATGAAGCTTGTGAAAGCGGGAAAAATCCATAAATTAGCCGCGTCATTGTATAAACCGCGAGGTTCAAAGTGTGGGAAAAAAGTAGCGGCTTATAGTCCGGAAATTACGGTAGTAGGCCTGCTAAAAAAATTTCAGGTGGATAGCTACAAGCAGATTAGGCTAACCTCCATTAGTGACCTCAGCACTCTCAGCATATGTTTTTCTTTTTCTTTTTTACAATTTTAATTGTTTAATTGTTTTAATTAAGAGTATTTTAGTGATGTCACAAAACGTCTTGAAACATTAAATGTTTGCCTTGAGCAAAACTAGCATTTTAATGTAACAATTTCCGCAGACTTTGCCTCTGTGAAAGATTTTAAACATCAAACAAAGAAAGTGAAATACATGTTGTTTTATGTATTTCCTTTGTATGTATTGTGACAGCCCCAGGGCCTCTAACAGGCCTTGTGCAGTGTTGTTTCTGTGTTGTGTTCGTTTTGCAGTGTCCGTCAAGTGATTGGAGGCAGCTGGCCACTGCTTCCAGTTTATAAGACCGGTCCATTCTGGGAGTCTGTGTACTCCCACTGCTCTAGCATCATGTGATCTTATTTTGAGTTCCTTTGAACAACAGTTCAAAGGAACTCACTTTTGCATTATATTAGTTCACCTGGCAGCATGTTCTTCCTGCTAGTGTCCTCTGTTAAATCCATCTTTGTTATATAAAATTCCTCTCTTTCAGTTAATCCCCCGCATGCCCTTCATTTGTTCATTGACTCAGAGCTGGGCCATAACAAATTGGGGGCTCGTCAAATTTGAGAGGTAAAGCTGTGAGTAGTTGTTAATCAATGGGGTTGTGTTGATAAGACTTTGATTGGCGACTTTTTGTCATTTACTCTTTTTGTCATTTATTGTATTTACTATCATAGAATAGTAAATGCATACATAACAATTAAATATTATATGCATGGTGTATTGTATTTGACTTTATCTCATGTTTGATTTGTTTTAATTCCGGCATTTTAAATCTTAAATACAACTCTACACTCTGCTTTTCTTCACTAAGATGTAGGCTACTTTAAGTTCACTGCACAGGCTGGAGCAGTGGCCAGTCTGTTCATCCTGGGCAAACATTTTACCATCTGTGGGATCATACAGTATACATATATATATATATATATATATATAAAACCTGCTTTCTTAGGGAACGCAGTGTGGCTGAGTCACGGAGTAACGTATGAGAGGGCTGAGGTGACAAATGGGGCCACAAACATGATAGTGTATGGGGGAGCATACTGCAGCCAACTAGCAGGAGAATCTCAGGCTGCACATACTGACACACACACAGAGGTGCTGGTATACACAGAGAGAGACTTGGAAAGGTCAGTGTTTGACAGCCATATCGATATTAAACATGTTTTTGCAGAATTTGTGTCGGACCTGTGGTTGTGAATTGATGTTGTCACATCTCTGACCCTGGTAGCTTTTTCTATTTTTGTAATCACTTCATATTCACACCCCTAGTAGTAAACATATATAACAGTTTTTTTTTTTAAGTTTTATCTTTTTTTGTGTAAAATGTCCTCTCTGTCTGCACATATTGTATTATGCTAATATGGCAGCATGTTGGCCAGTGGCTGTGGTGCGTGCCGCTGTGTCTTGCCAGTGGTGTGTTTGCACTTTAGCCTGTTTAATCTGAGCTGCCTGGTGTGTTAGAGTGAGCTGCCCTCATTGTTAATCAGAGCGTCCCCTCTAAACATGTCAGCATGCTAACGCATGTTGAGTGGTCATTTTTTTCCCCCCTAAACCGCCCCTGGGTTTTTGGGTGGTGAGCGAATGTAGCAATACTAGCAGTGCCAGAGATATTCAGGCAATCAGTCTCTATGAAAGATCGAGAAACAAAGAAAGAGTGAGGACGCTGAGAATGTGCTAACAGGAGGTGAGGACAGAGACACTTTGAAATTATGGAATCCCTCTATCACTACACAGTGGCCTACAGTGCAACATATGCTCAAGGCTGGTAAATATGAGATTGATGACACAACGTCCGACGCCCTCATTTGATGTTTCAGTCACAACTGGATTGGATTAGCTGGCCTGCAGTCTGCTTCACTGGGACTATCTTATTAGCCTGCCCCCTCCACTGCTGCCCATTTTTCTTTACTTTGCTCCGACACAATACGTAAAAATGAAACCAGGCATTTTGTTACCAAACAACCTGTCTCCAACACTTCTTGTGTATTTTTATTTGACAGTGTCAAACGCCTACATCATCTGAGGATGCAACAAAGATGAAATAAAGTGAGTGAGTCATCAGAAACACCAACGCCACCATCATCATGATGAAGGTGATGATGCTCAGTTGCAGTCGCTACTGTCACATCTACTTATAAGCGTTGTCGGGACTGCAGTGTTGACGAAAATTACTTTGAAAGGGAAAAAAAGGAGAGAAAAAATTTCCACACAAGCAATTTAGAGCTTGTTCCTGTCATATGTTTTATGCTTGGCAGTGTTGTAGCTTGTATGCACATTGCTCATTTGGACTCAACGTGGACTGCTTGCTGCTTGTCAGTCTGGGGAACAGGTGCTTTGGTTACAACAGAAACAACTGGAGCAGCAGCAGGTTAACTAAAAGCCCTAAGAGAGGGGCTGGAAAGAAACATACAATTGCCTTTAAAGCTCAGGTATACTGTAAGAACTGTCCAAAATACAAAGCTTGTAGATTGAATCTTATGGAGCGCTGCAACAGCTCAGTGTTGAGTATAATGATCAGACTGCAGCTGCTCTCAAAGTACGCCGATTGGCTGGACAGCCAAAGTGTCTAAACTAAGTGCCAGAAAACTTTGAATACAAAAGACCTTTTGAGAACTCAGTGAGAGAGGAAAATGTTACAAAAAGTGTCTGACTGCTGCATTTGTTGCAGTGAATGGAGGAATATTTGGAGCTGGGCTTAATATTTAAAGCAGGGTATTTAAAGTTTGACACTGTGGGCACAAAATTAGGACAACTGGCACCATTAAAGGGCATGCCAAATTAGCTAACAGTAAATATATTTGTAAAATATGGATAATAAGACAAACTACCATTAAATTACTTTCACACAAAAATAAGTTTTGGTGTGGCTCAGGAGGTAGAGTGCTTGTTCTCCAAGTGCAGGGTTGGTGGTTTGACCACCAGTCAAAGTGTCCTTGGGCAAGATACTTAACCCAGATGGATAACAGATTGTCCAAGTGTGTAAATGTTTATCTCTCCTGATGAGCAGGTGGCACCTTGTAAGGAAGCCTCTGCCTCTGTGTGAATGGGTAAATGCTGCCTTGTGTTGTAAAAGCTCTTTGAGTGGTTGCAAAGAATAGAAGAAAAGCGCTATATAAATGTGCAGTCGGTTTACCATTTATGAGGAGCCTCTTTTTTCTATGATTCCTAAGCAGATTTATGGACATTCACATCCGATGGACATTGGAGACAATCCTCGGAAGTGTAAATCAAGCTGAATCCTATGTGTTTAGATGTATCTGAGTTATGACTCAGAAAAGGAGTAAATATTTTGACGCAAAGTGCTGCTCCTTTCAACTCTGCCCCTGGGGAGGTGCACCTCACAGCTGAAAACCAGTGTTTTGCATTTTGGGAAATATATACATTTGCGTATATACGAGTTAGATGAGAAGATTGATACTACTCTAATGCTCTCATCTAAGATTTAGACTTTAAGCTAAGCTTAGCTAACCGGCTGCCAGATGTGGTCTTCTAATCTAACGCTCGGTAACAGAATTGTTTTTCCCAACAGGTAGAACTATTTCTATAAAATCAATGCAAAGCAGGCAAGCAATTAAAGGTGAGTGTTTGACCCAATCCAGGGCTCAGATCTTCTATGGTACACACACTCTCCTCCAGAGTTGACGGAATGTGTGTTAGTGTTTGCAAACACCCACACACGCACATGCATCCACATGGATACATTCTCATCAATCCCTCTCAGCGTCCCCAGCACCCGCTCCATCCTCACTCCCATCTCAAACTCAAACAGTGGGCATTATAATTCCCGAACCCAGAACACAACGTGAGGAGTGGAGAACAAGCAGGGGGGGCGGGGGTGTGTGTGCAGCTTCAACAGCAACGTGGACAAACAGTTAACCACGTGCAGCGATACAAGCAAGGTTTGTTCAGTAGAGCGGACTTCTTCAAGTGAAGTGCATGTTCTGAAAGCCCTCATGAACAAGCCATCAATAATGTATCATACCTTGAATCTATAGCCCTGTTTCTCAATTGATTCACATTAATGGCGCAAACAGAAAGCCATGAGAGGAAGCTGGAGAGCGTAAACGATTGATCCCAGTGTTGCCTATGTAGAGAATATTCCTGAGCAAGCAGGTTATTCTTCTGAGAAATTCCTCAGCTACTATACTGTATGGTTCACTGATGTGCACTTATATGTTTTAGTGTGTAGCTTCAAAATCTGGGCAGGGTGTCAGATGCATTTTGACTTAAAAATGCATACGATCCTGACTTGATTGTATCCTGACTTACGTAGAAGAAACATCAATTTAGTAACTGGAAATTAAAAGAATAGTTTATTCTATTTCTTGCTGAGAGTTGGATTAAAATATCAACTCTACTCTCATGTCTGTAATAGGGTTTAATCTCGGGAAACAGGACTCTAGAGAATAAACATCTTTTATCCTGTTCCCCGAGAAATATAATAACAGGAAAACAGGAAAAAGTAGTTATGTTCTAGGCATAAACCAAACAGGCTGATACGTACAAAACACACGTATCACTATAGAAATACAGAAATCCTTTTGACGTCTTCCCGCCTGGATGCAAGTCTCAGGCTCAGCAGGGATGTAAAAGTCAGCCGCAAAACGGTAACTTCATTTTGGTCCACCAAAATTCATGTATTGTAGGTTCTACCATCTAAATTAGCCTAACACAACACGATGGATGCCACCAGCTTTGCATGGAAAGACTTTGATTGACTTTCGAATAGATGAAACTGAATTTATAAATTCTCAGCAGACAAGCTGCATGTGAAGTTTATGTTCATTCTAATGTTGATTAACATAAATGGTGCTATTAGGCCTTAATAATTATTAATAGTACCAAATAATATACTCAAGCAGTCTTGTTGGGAACTTTTACTCCCGGGACAGAAAATCTCTAATTTTGAATGAATGAATCCTTAGTCTGTACATTGCATTTTAAGGTACCACCAGAAGCTTAGTTTAGCATAAAAACAGCTGGTCCACTTTGGAGATGCTGGTAGGCAGATTTTGTTATCTTTCGACAGAGCCAGGCTTGCTAATTCTCCGTTTCCACTCTTTATGCTAAGCTAAGCAAACCAGCTATAGCTTCAAATTGATCTTACAGACCCAACTAACTCATGACTAGAAAGTAAATAAACGTATTTCACAAAATGTCAAACTATTTCTTGATGTTGACGCGTGTTATCATGTCCCTGGACAGTGAAATGAATGCACAAAAACTCAATAGATTTTTCTTATGAGTGTATTCACATAGCTGTTGTGTGTTTATATGCATCACAGTAGCTTGTATAAGCAAAGGGGACGATCATTTTTTCTGTTTGAAGTGTGCACTTTTGACCTCAGGCACTGGAAGCTGTTCAAAGCTAGCCAGAGCTTTTTGACAGAGAAAAAAAGTGAAAGAGTGATAAAAGATGACTTGAATTCCTGAGGCGGGCAAAGACAAACCTACAGAAAAATATACAGTGAGAGGTCAAATCACACTCAATCCAGTCTTTCTCTTCTGTCTTTGTTGTTATCTCATCCCTTCTTCTCTCTTGTTTCTTTCTAGGTTTTCCTTCTTCTCTTGAACCACCTTTCACTCGCTCCACGCTTGTTCTCATTTACTAAAATTATAGTGTGCACACAACTATGAAAGGGGCATATTAAGTTACAATTAACCTACAATTATTGTTCACTGGTGAGTGGCACAGCGATGTTGTGCGGTGCGTTAACATATGGATGGGCAGGGCTGTTCTGGGAGGCAAAAAGGCCAACTGTTCTCTCTAATTGTCACGCAAGAGTCTAAACAAGGGAACACAGTGCTGCAGGAAAGGTAGCTGGTTCGCGAGAGAAAGGGATGACATGCTGTAACACGACGAGTTCAGTAAAGATCGAAAAGAACGTTTTAATCGTCGTCCACTTTCTCCAGCTTTCCGGTGTTTTTAAATGCATTTCCCATCATTTCTAATCCCTTCATTCTTATTTACAAAACAAATTAGCTCTTGTTCTTCTTCCAAAGACATACAAAAAAAAAAAAAATCTCACAGTACAACATGCAGACCACAGTAATTGGCTCATTTGTAACTTTCTGGTTTACATCTGTGTTCTTGCGCGTTGAGTTTGTGTGGTGCAGTGCAACTCTCTGAAAAACAGTAATCACCATCACATAGCCAATCAAAAGATGCACATGCAAATGAATGCATAGCATTGCTCTACTTCAATCGACAGACTTCCTCTTTTTTTTTTTTTTTTCCTCGAAGCTGTTTTGATATTACATAAATGATAAACAAGCTGGCTAAAAGCCATGTTTGTGTGCAAGTGGAGTTCCCATCAATGTGCGAATCACAACTTTTCACTTTGAAGAAGGAGGTATATTTAGTCCTGCCCCTCCTCCCCCTCAGATGGTCAGGTTTCTGCCCCAGCGTTTGTCACTCAACATGATGAGCTGTCTACCTTGAAAAAGCCTCTAGCCTGAGGCAGAAGTAACCGGAGTCCGTCGGGAACGAATGAAGAGAAAAAACACAAGTACATAGAATGAGTAATTGTAAAAAAAAAAATAAATCAAAAAAATGCAGTTCAATGCAGTTTCGAGCAGGTCTTTTCACCTACATCTTTTACCATGTCTACATCAAATGATATACATACCAATTAACGTCACGACAAAAATTAGGAAAATGTCAGTTTCAGGAAAACAAGATTTAAGCAGTCAAATCATAGAGATTCACGCTGTTTATTTTTTATATATAATGTAAGAAATAACATATTGTAACATCAAAGAAATGGTGCACCACCACAGTCTGGAATGCCAAATGGAAAATATAATTTTTTTCCCCTGCAGACATTATAACTTGCCATAGCAAGAAAAGCATAGGTGTTACAAATAACATGAAAAATGGCTATGTTATATATTATATTATATAAGTGTCCCAGTAAGCCAAAATTGAGAAATTTAGACACATTTTGTCTTGTGGTGCTTACATGGAAAAATAGAAAATGAACAATAAAACATTTCTATTTCCAGAATATTTTTTTTTACAATTTCTCTGAATAATCCCCGGAACATGCTGTCAACAGTTTTCTTAGGGACTTTTTTTCTTTAGAAAGTAGTCCAGTCACTTCCATTGTTATGGGGTGATGGCAGATATGTCAGACTGTATGTCAGGCACATACAGTAAAACCAAAGGTACAACTCAGTCATGTCCACGTCCAGCCCCTCTCTTTGATACTTTCGAGGCTATCGTTGAACAGGCAAAGTGCAACATATCACACGCTTGAAATGATACGTTGAAAGGACCTGGGGATCTATAATAATCAGATGATTAAATGATATCCGCTCTGTGCATCAGAGGCTTGCTTTGACATATACAGTAAATGCAGCTTTTGCACGTTGTGGCCTGGGACGCGGTTCTCCAAAGAGACTGTATGGAGCCGTACACGTTGTCTCTTCCTGTCTAAGATGCCTTAAAGCTCCTCTCTTCATACAGTCAGCTGTTTGCATGGTGCGGTTCAACAACTCCTTTGACAGGCTTGGTGATGCATTTCAGGAATTCATTAAAACTACTATATATGTAATATTAATATTAACATGTGTAGGAAGATACCTGTACCTCTGCTCTCGTTTCTCTTCGCTGTGGTCACAGTGAGTAATGCTATCAAGCAAGCGTTAAGAAGTCAGAGCTAAAGCAGCATGACAGAAGCAGTCACAAACCCTTTCAACCTATTCCTCAGCATGCTGAGACTCTTTGGCTTAATCAGAGAGTGATGCTTTAAAGCTGAAAGTCTTCACACCTTCTGTCGCAGACTGAAAACCCACCAGTTTCGACTGCACCTCGGTCAATAAAATAAATAAAAAAATTAAAATAATGTTTTTATTTTGCACTTATTTGAAGCTAATGGTTGATTTTTTATTCTATTGTTTCTCTTTGTTGCTCTTACTTTGGTTTGGCTTATTTGAAGCTATTGTTCTGCACTTGTATGATTTCACCTATTTGAAGCTTATGTACTTGCAAGGTTCTCACTGTTTAGAGTCGTATCCTCATGATTGTTTGCACTTATTGTAAGTCACTTTGGACAAAAGCGTCTGCTAAATTAACTGTAATGTAATGTAATGTTGCAGTAACAGGATAATCCCTACTGCTGCGCACACACACATATGCACGAGAACACAGGCTGGCATAATTCTCGTTGATTTTTGTCTCTACTATGAACATGCTCATTTTTGTAGTCAGTGAGCAGACAATGGAGCGGGAGGACTCCCACAGCATACCCTCTGCAGACTCTCCACAAGTGTGTGCATGGTTGACTGGAAAGTGAGAGGGCAGCACTGCTAAAAGCAAAAGTGAAGTTCTCTTCTTTTAAGCAGAGTGTTTGAGAGACGCTCGCCTCCCCACCAGCCTGTCTGGGCTTGCAGAGCGATAGTTAATAATTCACACTGGGAACAAGAGGTCCATAAAGGCTTGCAATGATACAACGAGAGGAGAAGAGAGGCGCCTGTTTTAGAAAGTGAGGTGTGTGGGAGGAGAGGAGTCTACTCTCTCCAGCTCTTTTTCTCTCTGTGCCATGTATCTGAAAGCAGAAACGGAGACACTGTGTGTGTGTGTGTGTGTGTGTGTGTGTGTGTGCGTGCGCTCACACATGATGCAAACATGCACGCTCTCCATGTGGGAAGATAAATTACACAGAGGATGTGAAGGTGGGACAAGGTCTGTGTTTGACCAGTTAAAAGTATGCATTGAATATAAAAAAAAAAAGGTGAAACATAAGCAGAAAATCAACGCTTCAAAGATGAAGGTGAAATTGAAATTTGGGAATACTATTTCAAACGAAACCAACATTCCGTGTATCTTTTTTTCATTTGTTATTCTCGTTTTTTCTCTTCACTCGCTATCACCTCGTTTGGTGTGAACTACGGTGGTGAATGTCTTTATGCAACAGATGACACAATAACAACATTTGGGTGGGTGAAGCTATAAAATACAGGTGACAATCTGTTCAAAGAAACCCTATCACCAGACAATCAATACTGCACCATTCGGCAAAACCTCAGATTACATTCAGTGACAAAAAAACCAATGCCAACTTTTAAACAATTCCCACTTTCTACAATAATTGCGCATGTCAACTACAATGTGGTTAAGGTTAGGCAACTAAAACACTGGATTAAAGTTAGGGAAAAATCATGTTAACAGTTTATGAAAGGGCACACTTTAATTGCAAGTGTGTGACGAGATGCAATCTCTGGTTCCCTGCATGAAAATCAGACACATCGCACACAATATATGCGCTTCAGTCATTATTGTCTCTGGATTCTGTACTACATGTCTGCTACAACAGTGTTTTCTGAAAACATACCTTTTTTTTACAAGCTTTTAGTTTAAAGTGTGTCATTAAGGGGTAAAACTTTTATTTTACAATCAGTATTATTATAATGTTACATTTGTTCCCCGTCACTGCCGCTTGATTTCTAAATATCATATGATGCATGGTTTCAAACAAGTACAGTGATTCACAGCAGGAGATTTTCAGCCTGTAAGCTAAAGAAAACATAGACTTTTGTCAGGCCACTCCTGTTGTCTTGTATACCAAAACCGAAGCAAAGCACAGTAAGTGAAATGCTTTTTAAATCTCCTCTTACCATTTTCGATCAATGTTTATCTTCCTTTTGTTTTCCTTCTTCTCTCCATCCATTTTTCTCCATGTCATCCACACCACTACTCTCTCCGTGTCTTCTCCTTCAGCGTCTTCGTCTCTGTTCCAGCTCTCATGTTGCCATTACAAATAGAAGCATTCTCGCCTTACCTTCCCATTCATTGTCATATCTCAGAGAAGGTATCTAATGGGATGGAAAAATACTATTAGATTTGGTGAATATTCAAGATCCATTTAGGCAGCCCCGCTCAAATAACAGTGAGGTGTGAGCCATGCTGGTCACTCAAAGTTGCAGACTGCATGTAGGTTCTGCATTCATGAGGATACAAGTTGTAATACGGATTCCTACTGTACAGTGAAAAACTGTTTACATTGTTTATTTTATTTATTTATTTTCTCTGTGTTTGTTTCCTGTGTATATATGATCAGGTAAACTCATTAACAGTGATTGCTAGTGAGCCAGAGTTAAGGCCTTTACACACCAGGGTTTTTTTTCAGATCCACTCCTTCCATTCTTACCTTTCACAATAAAATGGCTTTGTTGGCTTTGTTTTGTGCTTGTTACGCGCTTGTGAGATGGTGCAGTCACAGCTACGTCACAATTTTTCTTAAACCCCCTGAAAACTTGGTTTCAAATCTTAAACCTGCATTATGTCATTTTTTGGCCACTCGGAGGCAGCACAACAAGCTGGTGAATGTGTTAGCAAAAATGTGCTTATTTACACATCCAGCAGACACGTAGCAACATGACCATTTATTTGAAGTTGTGTCTCTGTCCACCTGATAAATGTAAGTCCAATATTCACTCTCCTTTTAGCTCTGTTTTTGTTTCCATCAACTTCTGAGGGAAATATATGGCTCTTTAGCAGCTAAATGCTCCATTATGTTCACCAGCTAGTTGCTCACTGGGTCTGCTGTTTGTTGCTGCGCAGGTCATGCACTGGGTTTATCAAAACTTTATTATTTAAAAAAAAAAGCTCCCTGCTGCGGCTGGAAACATGGTTGATAAGAGACGGAACCAAAACTGTAAAGTTGCGGGGTGTGAAACCAAAACAATGAGCTTAAAGATGCTAAAATTCATTATACAGCTGAGGGGAACTGCTGAGTTGGTTGGTAACTCTTTGTAAGTTTGTCGCCACAAGCAAAAGCCTTTTACATTTCACATAATTATTTGATCCATTGTTAATGTAAAAATATTGATTAGAGCATCTTTAAGTATTTATAATATTAAATATTCATGACTAAAAAAAGGCAACACTTGAAATGAAGGAGCAAAAGCATAGACAAACAGTCCAACAGCTGTCGTCAGATTCATATTTAAGTTTAGAGTGCTGCATGGATGACAAGTGGGGTATTTACTGACATATTTTATGTCAAATGTCACATGTTTATTTTTTATGTTTATGTAAAACAAAACGTCAAAATCTCTTAAGCCTGTGGTAACCACAGACCTTATTAAACAGCTCTAACCAAAAACCCGTCCACTTCGAGAAGAGGAAACCAGTGAGGACAGCACGGACAGAAAACCTTTTATGTGAAATAACCGAAAACTGTTAAAAAATTTGGCAAAGCTTTTTGTGTTCATGTTGTTCATCACTCATAGAAATACGCAAACTGAAAGAGCAAAAAAGGTTTTCAGGGCCTTTTAAAAAAAAAAACCTTCCCTCACTCTCTCTTCTCTCCTCTTTCTCACTCGGCCCTTTTAACTATCTTGCTCCTCTGCAGCACACCCAAGGTCAATCAGTGAGCATCTTGATTCTTGTGACTCCAACAAAACACCTCTCAGCAAACTGCATCCTGAGTGTGCTGCCATATGATGCGGCACTCATTCATAAATCAGCATGAATATAGTAGTAACTGGCATTAGAGTAGCATTAATGAGAAATTATTTAAAACATACTGTACATCCGATTAACAACACTTTAAATCATTAAAGACCGTGGTACATACTGTAGTAAAAAGGATTTCCTGAAACATGACTGTGACAGCCGTACGGACTTCCATGTAAGCGACTGTATGAAAGAAAGGTGTGATTGGGAATGAAACCTCTGAATTAAAAGCTTCACAGACTGCACAGCTGCCATTTGTTATTCTATCCTCATATTGCCAGAATAAACATTTACTATGATGAAATGGCAGTTATCGCCAACAGACTTTCATCACCTTTTTTTTAACACCCCAACACACTCTGAGGCATAACGAGGAGACTGAAATGCACACAGGGAAGACAGCTGGAGCGTGCATATGAAATATCCTTACACTCATGTTCGTAGCCTTTAAACCCGCTTTCTTTTTTCATCATCTTTTCCTTCTCATATGTCCTCCCTGTCACGTAGCCTCTCTTTGCAAGTCTTCAGTCAGATTCACGCATCCTTTGCTCGTCTCTCCTCTTGACTCATCTTCCTCATCCTCCTCCCTTCTCATCTCCTCCTCTGTCCTCTCCCCCCTCCAGCCATCAGTTATCTCCCTCAGGGTGAGGCAAGGGAGGGCACGGCTGCCCTTGGATCTCAAGAGCACTCTCAACATCTGTTCCTGGATCTTTACTTTCCTACAGAGGAAAGTGACACACACAGCAAACTCACTGCACTGTGAAACATTAGAAAGTACAGTATGGAGCCCCTTAGAGGTCAAGGTGGGATCCCCCACAAACGCCCCAGACTTTTTTTGCATTACACGCAATTAGTTTTTCCTTTTTTCTGATCCACAGAGGAAGGCTGAGCTGTATTATGATTTAGTATTAAGTATTATGATGCTGGTATGCGAGTGGGCGCACCTTCAGTGGCTGCCTCAGGAAAGTCTGTATCATTGCAGCTACATAGCACCTTCACTGCCTCCTGCAGAGGCTGATGATGACTATAGCCATGGGATGGGTTGTGCTTGTACGAAGCATTTGTGCAGGTAAACTAGTTTCAGGAAATTTCTTCTTTTGACTTTGAGCTTACTGATAGCACCCAGATAGTACACATTTAATGATACCTAACCTATTTAGAAATTGATAAATCTCCTTGCAGCTATTGAGATAGTGTTAGCAACTTAATCATTTAGTCATTTTTGTTTAAATGACTATAAATTACATTTCGTCCTGCCCTGAGCCCGGGTACATGCATACAGCACATACATCCATCATCTTGATTTCTTACACTTCCTTTCTGAGCAACCACGTACCATATTCTTTTGTGCCATTTCTTCTGAACCTAATCAACCCAACCAACAAAGGCAATAAGTACTAGCCAATCAGAGGCAGAGTACGGCAGGGCGGGTCAAACCTTCTCCATAAGTCATTCTGCATAATAATTATCCATGTGCTTCTGTTTGTTGCAGGGAAAGTTAGTTTTTTCCGAGCAATGGGTGTTTGTTTTCGGGATATCGGACTGTTGGACAAATGGGACATTTTTCGGATGTAGTGGTTTCAGAATAATGGCCCCCCCACCAAAATAACAGATAATGCTACTTTTACAATGCTGGCATTAACATGTAATGTATGTATTAGTAAGCTAGGACAACTTGATAACTGGGCCCATTAAATACCAATGCATTTAGTGGTATGTCAATGTGATATTAACGCACTTCTTTACAGTGGTTATGTCATACCAACAATGCTGTGAGTTGCCAAATTCACCAATCAGATGGCCACTAAATATTTCAAATGACTGAATTTGTTCATTCAGTTAACCTTTCAAATGGAGGTCAATGGTTGTCAGCAGCAAAAATAGGACAATATATAACCAAATCAGACTGACCTTACGGGATTAAAGGCTTTGTGTTACTGTGTTGCCCCTTCTAGGACACTTGATTTGATATTTTGCATTGAGCACTTTATGAGCTTTGCAGTAAAATGTCCAGCTGTGATATTCAGCATCTCTCCTCATTTTCCAGAAAGAACCTTATAATTCCAAGATGAGATTAGTAAACTTGCTGTGCATCCTCTTTCATTTACAGCTTAATGGCAAGAAGCTCCGCAGAAATTGATGTTTTCTTGGCATGCATATCGCACAGATGACCTTTGGTTAAATCCCCATCAGCCACATGTTCTGAGATGTGCTGCAAAGCCTGACATCATCAAGCTAATGCAGTACCATAACATGCAAATGACCCCTGCTTGCATACCCGTCAGTGGCAATCAGTAATGGTGCGTAAACCCTATGGACTGTGAAATACTGCCGATGGACACTCTGCCTTCTACTGCTCCGAGGAGGGAGGAAATGGGTTTGGCACTGACAGCAATGAGGGGTTATGACCCATATTATCATCTTCATCATGGTCGTGTTTATCATTATCATCATCATCATCATCATCATCATCATCATCAACATCATCATCACCATCATCATCACTATTCCCCACCTGCTTACATCCCCTGTCCAATAGACTGTGTGCTTGCTGGTGATGGTATTCAGTGGTACGTGCAACACCCCTTGTGTAATAAACTTCGTTCCATATAAAGACGTTATTAATACATCACCTGAGAGCAGGAAATAGCTTCCACCAGAAGATTAATAGTCCGAGAAGCTACAATAGAGTCCCAGTGTTGAGTTTAACTGTCAGATAAGGGATGCTTTAATTCAAATCTAATTTTAAGCATTTGAGGAAGGTGCAAAAAAAAGAAACTTGTTTTGGAGGGAAAGGAATTGGAATTGATTGAAACTTTACACAAAATGAGAACGCGATGGAGTTGAGAGTATTGACCTCAATTTAATCCTAAGCTAATTGCTGAGGGAAAGGAAGAATTGGGTGTGCGAGAGTGTGAGAAAGGACTGAGGAAAAAGCTTTTTGGCAGTCTTGATCTAACCTTAACCAGTGAATGACTGTGCGAGGGCAGAGGAATTCATCTTAAATATGACGCTGAGGTTTTCAGTGAAGCTTTCCTGTCTCCTGCTTTTGCTGAGGCACTTTGTCTTAGTGCAGAAAAAACAGCTGGTGTGTGTGTGTGTGTGTGTGTGTGTGTGTGTGTGTGTGTGTGTGTG
>CALSCE010010634.1:4462965-4479628 GCA_943593645.1 Bovichtus variegatus
TGTGTGTGTGTGTGTGTGTGTGTGTGTGTGTGTGTGTGTGTGTGTGTATGTGTGCGTGTGTGTGGGTGGATGACTAGATGTGTTTATGAGTGTGTTGCGTGCGTGACCTTACATGCCAACTAGTGAAGAGAGGAGAGAAGGCAGCAGAGTGCTACTGTGGTAAAAGGGGGCCGCAAACACTTACACACACAATCACAACCACAAGCACACACACACACGCACGTACACACACACGCACGCAGCACGCACGCACGCACGCACGCACGCACGCACGCACATCTCTCTGAGCCAGAGAACATACGGGCGAACAACACAAAAATGCTAGCAATTCAGCTTCGAATTGGGAGCCAGCCAAGACAAGGTGGATAAAGCTCTCTCAGGCTGCACTCCCCTCTATTAAACTAACTTATGGAGTCATTTAGGGTGGCTCTTGAAGAAAAATGACAGAGGGAAAAAGGAGTCTGTGAAAAGAAGTGAAACAAGAAGCTGTCATAATGTGAGTGAATGGCCCTTTTGCAGCTCTTTGGCTGACTTTCAGATGCCTAGCGATAAATTAAGTCATTCATAAGGACAACTGATGATCATGCTCAATAGCGATAATGATATAAACAATTTGGGTTATTTCTTGATTAACTGATTAATCGTGTGGTCTAAAACTTGTCAGATTATAGCGGGGAAAACAAGTCTTCCAATTGTAGTCCAAAACCAAAGACACATTGGTGGTGTGAATCTTTCGCTATCTAACGAAGCGGTTAAAAAATTATTTTTAGTTTAAAGAAATTCTGAATTCAAAATCGATTCTGGATTCAGTACATAGCGGTACTAATTTAAAGATCTACTCCAGTCCGCTCTGCGCTAATAAAGGCAGTGTGGCAAAGCATGGCATGAAAGCAGAGTAAAGTGCGTATAAGATTTTCGAGTTTTTTAATTTGAACAAGATTTATCAACTGATTGCAATAATGTTAACACACAAAGGCAAACCTAACACAAAAGGTAACATTTGTTCATGCTAAACTTAAACGTTTTACTAGAAAGTTTTTAGAATTACTTAATTCTCAGTAATTTGAAGAATAACAATATGAAGTTACACAAAAATAGCTCTCTTTTTATTTCTCAGAAACTTTAAAATTTCCAAAGTGAATGGTACACAAAATAACACTGTAAAATTGGTATTTTGTTTGATTATTTTGACAAATCATACAATAATGTTGACTTGGTCTGTAGGATTACTTTCCATAAGTAGCAATATCTAAGTTATTTTGAAACCTTTTCAAAAATAGATTCTTGGAAGCTGTGAATTGATGAATTCTTACATGAATTGATTTTTGTGTAAAACCAGTGGCGTTCCCCTTTTAAACAATGAATTGATCATCAAAATTGTAGATTAATGTTTCATCTGATAGTAACTATCAACTATCAGCTTTTTCATTAGCATCATTCAAATCATAGTCTATTCAACCCAATCGCCAGACGAGATACATCATTAAAGGACAATTATGATAAACACTGAATTATGTTCAATGATAAAAAATTTTACATCAAGTGCCAACATTTTTTTAAAATCTTGCTTTCTACGATGGCAACCGCAATATGGTTAAGGTTAGAATAAGATTGTGGTGATGGAAAATAAATATCTATCATACAAACTATCACTCAGCCTCAATAAGGGTTTGAATAAATAACCTTCAGTAAACAACTGCAACCCTGAGCTTTTGCCCTTCAGCCAACTATTCACTCCCCTGATTCTGTATCACTCACCAGAACATTTGGGCCTTTTATTTGACTCCCTGAGTTTTATGTTAGCTTTTTATGTTGTTTTGAGCTGTTTCGGCTTTGTTCAGATGCCTGAATCACTATTTTGTGGGATGTGTGAAACAGTAAAACACTCAGAGGAAAGTGTACCCAGAAGTCAATGTGCACGTTCTCTGTGAAAGACATTGTTGCTATCTGCATTGTTCGTCTGCAGTAAACCCCGCTGAGCTGATATTCTGTGTGAGTTGAATTCCTTCCACAGTAGCAGTGATATTCTTCTGTCATCTTCCCTTTCCTGCAGCCGAGTCTGTGTCGGTGCTTATCTGTTTACTGGCCGGCGGGCATGTCGTCTGGCTCCACTCTGACAACAGCGACTAATGTCGTCGTCCCATGTAACATGACACTTGGGATGCTGAATTCTCCTTCATGACAGACAGCTTGTAGCCTACACACCCACACATATACACACGACGGACACAATGTTTGGCCCCCGGTCACACAAACTCCACACAGAAAAACTGGCAAAACTTCAAGATAGGAGAACATGTCCCCTTCACTGGACTAATGATTCCAAAATAAACCTGAGGGAGAACAAGATGATGTAGAAAGAGCTGTTTGGCCATCTGTGGACTTGATCTTCAGATGGAAGGCGTGAGTGAAAGCAAAAGAAAATATGCACTCCACAGGGGAGCAGTTGGTGAAGTAAGGGCAACTAAACGTGTTTATCCTCAAGGAGAGTGCAGCTACAGTGGCTCCAGGAGCCTCAAATAAACCTCTTTCTACTGCAAAACACACTGCAGCAACATCCCATTCCTCATATAGAGGTCAGTGCCTACAGTATAGCTTCTGTTATAGATTGTCTCAGTGGTTATGCATGTCCTTTATATTTTTGTCCAGGGTGCGATGTATGACCTGTGATGCTCTGCTCGGATCTCTGTTGTGGTTGTGACTCCCTGGTTAGAGTTGCAGGCCAGATAAGGCCGTCCATCAGAGGCGATTGATCCTCGTCCCCTTCACGCTGTGTGGAGCTGCACTGAGCCTCTACACCATCTGCCTGCTGCAGGAAGGGTTTCCTCCCTCCGCAGTCACTCAGCATGGCTTACAAATACATTTAATTGAAAGTATTCTGTGTTTTTTTGAGGTGTGAATTGAGTTCAAACCTAGGTGACAAACTCACTATGACTAATATGAGATGTGGGTTGTTAAAAAAAAAAAAAATTTGAGTTGCATTCTGCACATTCTTTTATTTCTTTATTAATTGATTCATTGTTTGGTCAGTGAAATGTCAGAAAATGATGAAAAAAGTCACCATGTCCAAGAGCCCAAGATGACATTTACCGAATGTCTTGTTTTCTGCCCAACAGTCCCAAGCCAAAAGATATCTAGTTTTTATACCAGAGAAGAAAGACAACCAGGAAATATCAACATTTGGATCCAAAATGAAGCTCGAATCACTGAATTGTTTGGCATGTTCACTAAAATAATTACTTGATTAATCGATGTTCAAAATTGTTGCTGTTAGTTAGCCATAAATTGACTGTTTACTATCTGACATAACTAAACCAAAGCTATAGTAGACAATCTCAAACTGCATTATTGATATTTTTTGTAAAACAACACTGACATATAAACACCTTTTAAAGTTCTTGTGGTGAGTGTGTTCGTAAGTGAGTTCTGATTTTGGCCACCTGATGAATGTAAGTTCAATAGTCACTGTTAGTCCACCAAACAGCTCCGATGCTGATGAGAGCTGTGAGACTGGACACAAGCAGTACAGTTGCCATAAATTCAAAACAACAACGAGCTGAAAAATGATTAAAAAAAATTTAAATATAAAAAAAAAAAAAGAAGCTCAGTAGAGCTGAGGGGGAACTGCATTGTCTGGTGATAATTCACTGTGGGATCATATTACTATGATCTACAAAGTTTCACATTACAGTCATCTTCTCCATTGTTAATAATGAAATACTGATGAATGCAGCTTTAAAGGTGCAATGTGTAACGACTGGCCACATGCTCCAGGAGGAATAAAAATAATTGCTGAAACAACAATCGGAATAGCTGCATAGACACTGATTTAGACACGTGACACACATCAATGCCTCTTCACGTATAATATGTATGAAGGGCAGGAATGTCTTGCAGGGGTGTGAAGATAGATTCTATGCATTACTGTCAACAGCTAATGCCCTTGTTCCATACAGTGTAGCGAGAAAAACGGTTCCGTATTTCCCATCCGGTCCGGTATATTACAATAGAAAGTCATGTAATGTAACACTGTGACTTCACATTTGTTACGTAACATGATATTAAAATCCAAAGTGAAAGGTTCTAATTAGACATTTGTACAGTTTTACACTCGGTTCCTGTATTGGTTCAGCAACCAAATCTAATGAAACAATGGAGGGATTTCAAAGTGCATGGGGGTCAGTTTGAAAACTATAATACTGTGTACTTCTCTTGCTTCCTGCACCTTTCTATCCCCCGCAGTCCGTGACCGAGGGAATGAAAACTCACCCTTCCTGAGAGTTTGATCGTGTCCCGCTGTGCCTGGCCTGTCATTACATGCATGGGGGGGCTGGATGTCCTGGACTGTGGGACCATAAGACTGCTCTAAGCCCAGCACCATCTGGCACCATTTTCCAAAAGCATACAGTTGCACTTTGCCTTTCAGTGCTTGGCCTTATATTCGCTTTTAGTCTTTAGTCTTTCATTTCATCTTCTCTCTAACGCTGGCATTTTACGATCAGAATACACACTTCACAGTTCTGTACCTTAATTTCTGCATGTCACCTCTCCTGCTTTCTCCCTTTTCATTAAGGGGCTCCAACGTGTGCCTGCAGGGCTAAGCAACATCACCATCTGGTTGTCAAATTCCCAAAATCCTAAGATTTTTTTCCCTCTGTTTGTGCTGCCTTCTGTCATCAAAGCCTCTCCTCTCTGCTTCTCTCTGCCCCGTCATCCACCTTTTGACCATAGAGGGGGGTGGGAGGTGGTGGAGTGGTGGCTTGGTAAAGGTCAATTTCAGAAGTAGTTCCCACTCGAAATGAGCTGTAAAATGTTTTTTATTAGTTTTGATGACAAGATAAGAGATCAATTTTCTCACGCGCTCCAGTTGAGGAGCTTTTAGAGTGGCTCTTCTGCTAACCTGGGCCCATTATTATAAGACCATCTGCCTGCTTCCCCCCCCGAAAAAAGAGTTTGATCTCTCTCCCTATCTTCCTCCCCCGCTCATATCGGCTGTTATTTGTGGCGATTCTGCCATCATTAAAGGAGGAAAATGGATGGCCATATGTCGACTTTGATAGCAAAACACGGCAGCAAGACGGCTGTTCCTAAGAACTGTAGCTATTGGTGGATAAGAGATGGATACGGTCCATGTTCCAAGTTGCCCTTACAGGGATTAACTTGAATTGATGTCTTCAAAACATGCACATCTGGGTGCTGTTGATTATAGTGCACAAGGTTATCCAACTATGGGATGAATTGTTTTTTGGAAAGAAGTCCTTCACTCCAGCTGCAGCTGTTGATGGCAGTTTGGAAGCACAATGTTTTTAATATTTCAGTAAAGCTGTATTACATCGACTTGTTGGCTACGGTGGAGGAAGCAGCTAAGTGCTATGATCAACCGTTAAACGCATTAGCTTTGTCTAGGTTGCATTAGATTTCAAAGTGGCGAAGAATAAAGTTTTTTTGTTCAGGAAGAATAGAGCAGGTGGATCGAATCGCAGGAGACGGCAGGCAACAGGATCTCCAAGAAAATAATCTTTATTCACAGTTTGTGCAGACAAGACAAAGTGATAATCGCAGAACAAAGCCAAGGATCCAACAAAGACTGAACTGAAAACCAGGATTTAAATACAAACTAATCTGACGAGGGGAAGAGGTGCAGGTGGAGAGATGGGCGGAGAAGATCAAAGGGGTGATTAGGCAGATTTGCAGGGGGAACACTCTGGGAGCAGGAAAGGCATCTATCTAATTCTAGATGATTATTGGGTTACTACATTATAATGCAGCACTTTATGTGGCTTTTTGTTGTTATGCTAACTTATTACGGAAAGCAATATAACAAATTTGCTCAGAATTTATTATTTGTTGGATGATGAAAATAGCATTTGTATTCCTTGTATATATGTATATATATATATATATATATATATATTTTTTATTTTTTTTTTTTTTATTTTGAAGAAGAAGAAGAACATCTGACTTCTGAAACCAAACCCATACCCTTGTAAAAGAAATTAGTTTTATTATCGGCACAGAACATTCCTGGAGCAAGTCTGTAATAGTGCACTATGTCTGACTAAAATTGGTTTGTTATCAACTGAAGTTTGGCACACTCAAAAAGTGCCCATGACTTTTTTTCTTTCACAGCATGACGACACACTCTTATTAATACATGGAGGTAGGACGTAAAGTGCAGGTGGACTATTTTAGCTCACCTCATCAATCATTAAAAGGAGCCACTGTATAGACATGTCGGATGACCAGCTGATGGATGGGTGGACAGAAAGACAGGAAGGTAGGCGCAGCCAGACAGGTCTATTATGAACATCCACTGTGAAACATCTAGAATATATATCCCGGGGGGAAAGTCCTGACTTTGTTGGCCAAGCAGAATAGTGAAAACTGTATGATACAGATACGACATATTACCATCAGGCACGCGGAGACGCTCCAGCCTGACTTGTAGTTAACTTATTATTAATAGATGTACAAGCCAGGTTGGCAGATGAGTACAGTGAAGGCACCAACAGGTGTCTGTCCCCATCCAATTCATCTATAAACCATAGAGAGCCTCCCATTATCTACGGTATCCGTTTTAATATTTTATTTCCCGCGCTGCAGTGCTCCTCTGCACTGCTGACTGTCATCGGTTGTGAGGGTGTATACATCTGTGTGTGATGATGCATTACACGTCTTAATTAAACCCCCACTCATCAATTTCCCCCCTTGTGTGTCCAGCAGCAGGCAGTCTGATGTTATCTTTTTCCCTCCATGATTTATTTGGTGAACAGGTACACTCTCAATCTTTTCGAATAGAGGAATTCAAGGTTTTCCCAGGACAGCAGGCACACACACGCACAAACACACACACACACACACACACAGACACACACACACACACACACACTCTATCATAGCTCTGCACGATAGCTGCAGTGGGAATTGTTATACACAAACAATTTATATACAGGTGTAAAAAAGCGGTTTCATCCTTATAGGATTCAGGTCTGTTATTCTGGATCAAACTCAAAGGGTTCAAGAGGCTTCAGTTCAGATTTTGGGCAGAAATCCTTAGAGCAGCAGCTTGCTGGGCTCAGGATTTCTTTCCCTTTTTCTTCGTCAGTGTCGAACCTTTCCGTCTTAACACGCTCCAAGACATTCGCAGGGGTTGCTGCACACTTTTTGAAATCAACTGCAATGCTTTTTTGAAGACCTTTCTCGGCCCTCCACAGAGAAAATGTTATACTCTTTCCACAGCAAAACCAATGCAGATTAGTGCTGAGCTTTGAGTCTGAAATCGACTTGAATATATTAATAGGGATATTTTTCTGGATATTTATGCATCTCCATAAAACAGTCATATATAAAATCTCATCAAGTGATCAAATTAGTGGCAAATGCAAAGAACTGTGTCCCAGTGTTACGCTTCACATTACATAAAAAAAAAAAGTTACATTATTACACTTTGCTTGGGATTGTTAATCAAATCAAATCAAATCAAATCAAATCAAGTTTATTTATAAAGCCCAATATCACAAATGACACATTTGTCTCAGTGGGCTTTACAGACTGCACCGCACAATGAAAAACTCCCTAAAAGAAACCCCACAATTCAATTTGAACAACATTGTGTAAAAGAGTACGGCTGTTCTTATCGTTGCTATAGTTAACTTTCCACATCTACATTACAGTATATATCTACCTTACATCCACTTTAAATCTGTCGCTGAGCGTTCATCAAATTAAACGTCCGCTCTTCCTCCTCATGTCGAATATTGGCATATAACAGATGGCAGTGTGTCTTCTCTGAAATCCCCTGGCCAACTGTCTTTAGCTTGGCATCATCTGTACTGTTTTGTGTATTTCTTTAAACCGTGTCCTTCGTGAGAGCTGGTGGCCTGTGGACAACCAATAGTAACATCACTAGAAAAGGAAAGTGCTGGACTGAGGCTCAACTGGAGAACAAACCATATTTAAATAAGTGAATCTTGTCGAAATGTAAGACCTACCATAATTAAAAACAAGACATTTTATGACCTTGAATTATGAAAATCTAATTTAAGACCTTTTAAGGATCCGCTGAAGCCAATGACAACACAAAGCCACGTTCTGAAATATAAATAGTTTATATTTGAGAAAATATCATGATAAATATTTCACATACATACAATTCAAATATGCGATGTCACTTGTGTATACTGTCACAGACCTTTACATCTTATAACCATCATATTGTTACATGGCATTTAATTGATCTGCTACACTTTAAAAGTTACTTTGAAAGTTACTTTTTGGTTATACTTTTGGTTTCGTAGATCCTGTAAACACATTACCTGAAGAAACATCCCATTAAAACAGTAATTAAAATTCACACAAATCCTTTAATGGACTTTGTTTTTGTCTGATAATTAACAAATTGTTTCATGTTACATGAAATATGTATCTCCTGCATCTGGTAGAAGTAACAGTCTGTCGTCTCGTCAGACATTACTAACCACTTATTTGTTATCAGTTTTGCAGTGCTAAGGCAACACATGCGTTTACCATAATGGGAACTTGGTGCAGAGATTACCACAAGCAGGCAGTGTGTGTGCCAATCTATCACATTGCCCTTGAGAAGAAAATGCTACAGGGAGCCCAAATGTTCAACTAAATCCCGTGAGGGGGCAGTTCTGAGCCTCTACCAAGAGAGATAATATAAAGATACACATCTGGTGATAAGAGCATATAGAATACAGAAATAATGCAATTTCAATACAACTGTGGTATGCTGGGTATAGGAGATAAGACACATACAGCTTTCAATATGGCAGCTTACATAGAGTTCAGATAACTGGAGTTGAAGAATGCATGTATACCCACGTGGAGTGAATTACACAATGGAAGGTCACAGAAGAATAAAGCTGAAAGCTTTTCTGCATGAGCCGCATCAGAAAAGTCCATCAGCAACCTGGACACTTCTAGAAATATCATTTTGACCGATCCCAAAAACATGACATGTACTACAGCACCAGCAGAAAAGCCCTGACTGAGGTGCATCCATCAAACACATAATCCTAAAATATTTCATCATCTCCTGTGAATAAGGTTTGTTGTTCGTACACAAAGAAACACACACAGATGATGAAAATCGATATACATATACAAGTGCTTCTCCTTTAAAACGTAGTTAGATTCTCCTCTGGCCAGTGATCTTATAATGCCTTACAATGATTGATAATAAAACTCTCAACGAAACCTTTAAACAATAGTTTGACATTTTGAGAAATACGCTTACATTTTATTATTATTCACTTTCTTGCGGACAATTATATAAGATAGATACCACTCTCATGTCTGTACAGCAAATATGTAGCAAGAGCCAGCAGTCAGTTAGCTTACATTAGCATAAAGACTGGATACAGCTAGCCTGACTCTGTCCAACAGTAACAAATCCAGAATTCTAGCGCCTCCAAAAATGACCATTGGCCATTCTACGGGGCGGCGGTTAGGTGCCGTACTATATCTTGGCTGGAGCCTGGCTAGCTGTTTCTCCATTGTTATTTTTATTGTTGTTATTGTTATTTTTGGTTTCGTATTACTGTGTGCATTTGCCCTTTATTTAATTCTCCACTTCATTTTTATCGTCCACTTATTTTATTGCTTTCTTTTTATCTTTCTGCTGTCAACATATACATTTCCCCGCTGTGGGACTAATAAGGGATTTCTGATTCTGATTTCGCGACCATATGCTAAGTTAACCAGCTGCTGAAAAAACCCAATTACTAAAATGTCAAACTATTGCTTTAATACAATGATTGATAATCACTGATGTGATATCAAAGCAGAGGCACCACTGACATGACACTCACTCAGTCACTGGTGTATTTAGAAGGATCTTATGCATCATCAAACAATGAAAACCAAATTCAGAATTGTATCAAAATTCTCTTTCATGTATATACTTTCTACATGCTGACCCTGAGGATAACACTGAAATACACTGAGATGCAATTCTGCTCCCTTCACAAATGTTATGCTATAGCATACTGGCAGATACAGGAGGAGGCTGTCTGCACGATGCAAACCATAAGCACTGCAGTGTGTAATTCCAACAGAATGTGTACTGAGGGGGAATAAAAAATTGATACAGTAAGTATTAACAGTATTAAGTTAAAAAGGTGACCGAAAGACTCGATAAGCAGGTACAGTAGCTTACTACATAATTAAATCGTTCCTCGGGGCAGGTGAAAAGAAACCTGTGCTGACTACTGATCAGCTGCTGCTACTGATTTGAAGAACCACAGCTCCAGTGGAGAGGCTACACTTTCATGTTAATCTTTTGATTATAAACAGAACTTCTTTTTTTTGCATTTTGGAAGGCTGGGATGGGTGAACAAGGCTTCATGTTTCTGTAATGACTTGCATTACAGAAACTGTCCTCTGTTTAATGGGGAAATTCTGGGTGAATGAAGGCTTTAAAGATCGCCACTAGGAATGAGCAAACATGCTAGGAGAGGGAAACTAGACTGTACACAAATGATATGGGTAAGTCAGGGTCAGAAAAGGGGCAGGGTGTTTTTTTATTTTGTTAAAGGAAAGGTAGTTTGACTTTCTAATAGGGCATGGAGTGGTATTTTATTTCTTTTTTTTCACCCTGGATTTATATTTTATTCAGTTCCCTGAGTATCCTCAGAACTGACTCGTCACTCAGTGGCAAACTGACAGTAGTAACAAGTTATTTATTAACTGCCCGTAAAAAAATATTTAATATATGCAATATAATGCAGCCATGCATTAGTGGCTATAGTATTGGTAGTTCCATAAATATATATGGCTTTAAATGTGGCTGCACAATTAAACAAGTAGCACCAATTCAGTATTGTTCAATACTACTTTGAGATGTTGGGGGGAGGATGCTAGTGTTTTTTGTTTATTTTTTTTAATTCAAAGGTCCAAAGAAAATATTAATACTGCTGCGCAGGGACTTGCTTTTGCAAAAAGTGAAACATAAGATTTCGCCCCTCTACCCACACCAATCATGTTAATACAGTCCCTAAAGGTAGATTTCCTTTTCAACACTAAACCATTTCTCAGTGGGTGATGGGACTTTACACTAAATGTGTTAAATAAAAGATTGAGGTAAAATACTGTAATGTCCCTGCTGATTTTTGAAAGAGCAAAAAGAAACTACGGAATCAGTAGATAATGGGATGCTAAAAATAATGGGATGATGACATGTGTTCGAAATGACAATGCCACAAATATTCAGTAATACTGTTACATTACGTTTACTTATTTTGATGTGAAGTCCGCCATGTTCTTTTGAGTTACAGTGCAAAGCATAGCAGCATTTTTTCTTTTCTTCACAAACTTAGAGGAACACCTGCATTGCTTATCAAATAAACCACAACGCGGGGTTCATAACACACACATTGATGTCCTATGTAGTTATCATTGCTTGGTGTTCGTTCTGCGACCTTGGCTGGGATGCAATTTGGGCTGCACAGACACACCAAGCAAGCATGCCACACCCAAATACACACTGACAGACAGTGTATCAAAACAAGAACAGCCCACTGAGGTGAGGAGTGTGGAGTGGGAGGCTCATCAGTCAGGCAGTAGGTTCCAGTGCAGGGCTACCGGTGCAGGACTGGTTGCTACAGCTGCCAGTACAGCAGCACAGATCTGCTGTAAGTGAGCTGCCAATGTGAGTAATGTTTCCCCCTCAACGACACTTCAGGTAATGTTTAACAGAGAACAAATACATAGTATAAAATGCACCAAAAATACTGCCTTGTCATAATAAAAATGTAAAAGGCAAAGGTGTGGTTATTAGTGCTTGACTGGACATGCTAAGTAGTTTGATCAAGGCGAAAACGGTTTGCTTAATTGTACTTGAAGATACATTGTTTGGGTCTGTGTGATGCCCACATGACAGAATGCTTTGAATCAAGGCTAAAAAAAATAAAAATAAAAAAAATCTAAATTGACTTTGTTTTTCTGTGTTCTTGATGCTAAATGTCCCAGATGATTCCATCATCTTTGCAGCTGATTTTTTGTTAAAAAGCCTTAAATGATCAGACCCGTAGAAATGAACACACACGCTCTGGTTTGTATGTTGCCAAAAGCAGCAGCCGTGTTCAACCTAGCTTGACCCGCGTGTCTTGGCTGTATAAAAGGACCTGCAGCAGGATGGCCACGTCGATGGCGATCTGGACTGAACCGCAGACCCAGAACTGAGCCGGGCTTTCGTTCATCACAAAGTAGGCGGTCTTGAAGACATCGCCGGCCGTCCACAGCAGCACCATCTTCACACTGTGGCATTGGAGACACAGAGAGACACAGTGAAGGTGTGAGGACAGAGAGAATTAAGGTGTATTCTCTTAAAGGAATAGTTTGACATTTGGGAAATACACTTAGCATAAAGACTGGAAACAGCTATCCCGGCTCTGTCCAAAGGTAACAAACTACACCAACCAGCACCTCTAATGAACACATTTCATCTTATCTTTGTTTAATTCGTACAAGCCCCCAATACAGTGTCGAAAACCACAATTTAACGTTCGTATTTTTATAATTTTCCAGC
This sequence comes from Bovichtus variegatus, assembly GCA_943593645.1. Lineage (NCBI taxonomy): Eukaryota > Metazoa > Chordata > Actinopteri > Perciformes > Bovichtidae > Bovichtus > Bovichtus variegatus. Next base: position 4,475,516 of record CALSCE010010634.1, read on the forward strand.
TAATGTTGTAAAAGAAGTGAAGTAAAAGTCAGCGGTCTATCAGCCAAAAATAAGTAGTAGCTCCCGTTGAGCATTTAACATTTAAGTGATATTTGAAAGCAGCTTGATTTTAGTCCCTGCTGTATAAGAAACAGCAGGGAGACAGTAAGAACATCAATGAACAGGATGAAGTTTGGTTTGAACTACCAATTGATCACACCAAGATGGACCAATTGAAGGATAACGAAAGACTGAAATATTGCCTGTCCGAGACACAGAGAGGCTGAGAAGAAAGACCCTGAAGAAGACACTAGTCATCTGCCATGCCAGCGGCCTGACGCCAACTCAATACCCTGAAGGAGGCCTCAGAAGCTTTATCACTCCTCACTTTCTATCTTGTCTTCATCATTCATCTTAGTTTCCCCTGTGCTATTATCCCCCCCTTGTACTTTTTGTTGCTGTCTCGACTCATTTACTGTCAGGTTTCTTTCATTCTTACCCTTCACAGTCTCTTCTCTCACTCCCCCTACTCTCTGCTCCCTCCTCTATTCTTGCTCTCTGGGCAGCCAAGTCTCATAGGGAATGAATGTAATATGAGTTTATTATGTTTATTAGGGCAGACTAGGCCCGAGGATGGAGCAGGACCATCAGTCATCACTGACACATACTGTAATGGTCAGAAAGGGGTGAGGGAGAAAAAGGAAGGGGAGCAACCGAAACCGAGCGCAACATTTATCTAGCATGCGGTAAGAGAGACAGGGCGCAGACAACAACACCACCAGAGAGCAAGAGAGGGACCTCTGTGAATGTGAAGGACACCTCTGTGAGATAGATAGGGAAAAGAGGAGTGTGTATGGGAGTAGAGGCAGCCTAATGACTGTGGGGAAAGATGTCCCGTCATTGAGCTCTCCTTGCAAAGTCATGTCAAACTCCTAACTCTCCCCGGGTTCCCTTCGGGCCCCCACGAGGAACCGAAACACTTGCAGCAAACAATCCTGCCCTGGCATGGAAACGACCACATCATTAGTCAACGTATCTTGGACCCAGACGGATGCAAACACGGGCTGTGCTGGAGAGCTACAGGGTGTGTAATGATGGAAGTTGAACTCACAGCTGTCACAATACACAGGACAGTCATTTGGACAATTTCATATGCAATCATTTCTACACAGGCACGTTCACAAATTGACCGTCACAAAAAGGTCTGATCGGAAATTGTTGCCAAGGTTTATTTTTTTCTTTCTTTAATCTGTGTAATTATTTTGTCAAAATTGTACCAAAAAAAAAAACAATTAAGTTTATTTTTTTTTTTTAAGATTCAGACTGACAGTGTTGGTAGTGGTCATTCGATTATGCTGATATCTGTGTGGGCGGGCTTTAAAAATAGTTTGTAACACCCTCTTACATGACAACTGACACACAGGCAGTTAACTATCTGCGGGTCTGATGTTATGAGCCGTTGCTCAGTCCCAACTTTGATTTGAGCACTCCGTACATTATTCTGTGACCCTGTACAGCATGACTTCATGTTGTGGTTCACCAAGGTAACATGAAGTAACGAGATTACTCGTTGCTGTCACCACAACAAAATAACACCAAGTCAACGGCCGGCAGTCGGCCAATATCTGTTTGGACGGACGGAATCCAATAACAGACGTGCTAGTTTACCGTTGGGTGTAGTCTTTGCGGTGTGCTCGATGCGCGACTTTTTGGCCAAGATGCAGGAAACGCGAGGCGACCCAACAGACGGCTCCAACGCCAACAGTCTTCCGACATTTTCGAAAGACAAAATACCATATACTTCCTCTTACAGATGAAAAGAGGTTTTTCTGCTACACTACACTAGGCGGGGAATGACCAGTAGCTTATGGAGGCTTATGTTCGCTAATGTTAGCAGACCTAAAATACTGCATAATACGATATTACTGAGTTAGGTTCACTGTCTTTGTGACTCTTCTCTACTTGCGCTGCTGTTACACTTTGTTTTATTATTTACCTTTATCCTATAACTGTCCCTTGGGCCTACAGTGGCCTTTGTTCAGCAAAAGTGACACACTCTTGCTGTAAATTGATTTATTTCAATCCATAGCTTGAAGAGCTCTACCCTGAATGTGAGATAAAAAAAAAGAAAAAGCGAACAAGATAAAGCCAATCTGCTTCTGTCAACACACAGCTCCCTGCTTCTTCCCTCTTTGGTCCTCCCACCTCCAATTTAACCACCTCAGGCTTTAGTAAGAATTGGGCTATTTCCAGCTCTCCCAAAAGGCTGACCAAGGAGCGCTTGTTTAGAGCACATCTGAGTCACACTGATGTGTTCTGCTCCCCTAACAATTTAAACCTTCGGGGTAAACACTCCAGGGTTTGATTGAACTGCTCCAAAAATAAGTGCGCTAAAGAATTTAAAATCGTCATGCTTTTACTTCTCTCTCTCTAAGCTGCTGGTACCCCTCAGGGGAAATACTTGCTTTTTGTTCCACTGAAGTTTGTTCTTCCTCAGAGAGCACCCTTCGCTGAACTTCAAATTTATTGTTTCATCTCTCTCATCATCTTTTCCTTTCACTGCGCCACTTTCTTCTTTTCTCTGCTGTCCCGCTCAACTGTCATCTTTACTTTTATTGCCTCTGTCATTGCTTTTACTCCGCTCCTCTCCTCTCCGTAAAAAGGGATGAAGTTAGTGACTTTTATCAGCTTCAAGTGCCAACCAAGATAAAAATCAAATAATAAAGTTGCATTTTGCAGCACAGTAAGCTAGCTGAACTTGGGAAGAAGTAATGTTACATTCAAAAATAATGGAACAAAAGTGATGTCAAAATGTGTCAATTTCTATTCAATATTGAAGCTGCCATTTGAACACAGGAAAAACACAACAATCCATGCCTTGTACTCCAGTGGGGAGTCATTGTAACCCATTTCTGACCCACATCAGAAGGCCGTACAATTGTTTTTCTATCCACTCACGCAAAAATCGAGAAAATGAGCGAGCCGCTCTGAACGCATTAACGTGACATGAAATCAATGGAGCGGTAACGTGAGGACGCATCTTGCATCCCTCCCCATGTGTGGAAAAATTGTGGATAAAGGTAAGGCTATTAAATGTTTGCTAACTGTGTAAAATAGCTTTTCTGTACGTGATTTCAAATGTGTGCTTTTAGTGTGAAAGCCCTACAAGCTTGATTCCTTGTAAGAGTGACAGCCCTTCAATTTTCGCCTAAACCTTTTGAACAGAACAAATCTTTTCACAGAAGTAGAGTGAATGCAGCCAAGTCCTCTGAGGTAGGTCTATGGAAACTATAAGAAAGTGAGTAAAGATAGCTTTCTGAGGACATGGCGGCCCTATTAAACACATTTTCATACTTTGTGGTTAGTTTGCCCTATATAACCATATAAATCTCATTAGTAGAAGAAGAATTAGAGAGCGTGCACATGCACCCACAGCTGGTTAGAGCTGCAAATCGCTGAATAATGGTGAAGAGGAGGAAGAAGAAGCAGAAAAAGAGAAATGTTGCATCTACAAATATTTTTTTTTATATAGCTGAGGCAATTTTTGTTTCTCTACCATAAAAAAAAAAAGCACCTTTAAATTCACACTTGATTTAGTTTTATAAAATTGTCTCTCTGCAACCTTCATTTAATCTTTATCCTCCTCTCAGCTGCTGCCTAACCTTCTCTCCCCTCCTTCGCCCTCCCAAATTCTCAGCTCCCCCTTTGGCTAATTTCTTTGCTCATGGGAGGCAAACATCATTAACGAGGATGAGTCATTAACAATGTAATTAAGGAGGGCGGGTCATCTGTACAAAAGCAGTCTCCGCAGCAGTGCAGCAGGATGGAGACAAAATGCCAGTTTGAGGTCGTTCATCTCTGTTATGAGCCAGACACACATTTACATCACACACACACACATTTTACAGACTCTGTTTGTCATGCTAGTCTCATGTAGCTCCATCTGGCAGAGATAGCGATATCGTCGGCCTGTGGCTCCGTTGACAGGTGATGAAAGACACAGAACAAACAGCTGAACTTGGTCCAGAGTGAGGCTTTGAGTGTCCACAGGGAGAAGGAGTTATTATGGTATTGATTGAGAATATTGACTGACTGACTACGAGTCTCACACTGTGGTTGATGTGTGTGTGTGTG
>CALSCE010010634.1:4479638-4493078 GCA_943593645.1 Bovichtus variegatus
ACTGACTGACTACGAGTCTCACACTGTGGTTGATGTGTGTGTGTGTGTGTGCATGAGTGTGTGAGCACGTTTGCTTTAACTTGCTTGAAGAGACATTGAAATGCAGAGAAATAGAAAATGCAAACCAAGAAATTGCTCATTTTCTTCACATTCTCATCAAAACGCACAAACACACACATACACACACACACACAAACACACCAACGCACACACATGCACTCACGCTGACTCATTTCAGCTCAGCCCGGACAAGTCTGTCATTGATTACCACTGACCTGACACCTTCATCTGAGCAAGTGGCAAGAGAGGAGAGGGTGAAATGGTGAACTGTGTGCTTTAGGGATGGAGAGAAAACAAGAAGAGAGCGAGGACATGGATGAGGGAGGGTGGAGGTAAAAGGGAAAAATGATGAGAGATGGACGACAATGTAGCGAGCAGGGGGGGGGGGGGGGCAATAAATCTATAGAGGGGTGAGAAACAAAGCCACCCTCATAGTTGGAGAGTGACAGGACAGGGGAGAGCGATGGAGGGAAGGGGGGGAGGGGCTGGCGGTCTGATTGCAAAGTGTGATGGCTGTGCCGTATGTGGGCCAGGCAGTAAGTGTGCTGTGTATTGAACGAGTGCTGTCAGGCCAGCTATTAGCTCCTCTAAGCGGCTGGAGTGGACAAGTGGAACACCACTACAGGAGACAGGGCTGAGTGGCATTTAGAAAGAGAGGCAGAGACAGGGGAGAGGGAGAGGGAGAATTAAAAGGACATGAGAATGGTGTGTGTGATTTCACAGCCCGAATATTAGCAAAGTTGCCTGATGCATCTTTAAATTTCACTTTGCGAAACAGCATCTTCTGGCAGGTCTAAAATAACTATAAAGCTCATCCAATAGTAAATTTGCGCTTCATTCCCTGTTAAAATCCATTATATGTGCTGTGTGTTACAGCGGACAGTGCTCAGACACTTCTTAAATATCAAATTCAAGGACTTGTCAAGGACTTTCCAGGCCCAATTCCATCAAATTTAAGGACCCAACATGGCAGAGTTTCAGATATCAAGGTTGGTTACTGTTACTTTCACTGAGAATTGTCATAGTGAGAACTAAAAGGCTTTACAGAAGCTCACAGAAAACTGATCAAAACAACTTCAATTTATGTTCTTGCACCAACATATATAAATTAAAGCACTTTCAATGACCCATGTCTATTTTCAAAAACTTTCAAAGCCTTGATTTTTTTTCTTCTTCTCAAATTCACAAACTTTCAAGGATTTAGAGAACCCGTGGGAACCATGGGTTTAATGTAGCAGAGGACTTGTTATGGGATCGACCAGATATCTCTCCACCAGATGTCAATGTTTGGAATCGTCCAAATGTACACATGAGGCTGTACGTTTCGGTGGTGGTGGCACACAGACTTTGGTCTTTAGTGAGAAAGAATGTGCTGCGCTGTCCGTCAAACCTTTACTTATCGCTTCACTACATGAAAAAAAAAAGACTAAATTCTGGATTGGCACCAATTATTGTTGCTGGATAGACAATAAATCATGTGCTGTAGAACTGTCCCATACTCTATTAGGTGACATATGCAAGGGAAACATTCAACTTCCTCAACCTAATGGACAGCCTGGTTCAATGATGATGAAACAGTTAGCTGACTAATAAGAAAGAAAGAAAATTAATGCATGACAACTTTAATGATCAATTACTCGGTGGAGCAAAATACCGCAGAAGAAAATGCTAATCAAGAATAATCAGGAGTCGCATCCATAAACAATATATAGCATGTGTGGCAGGCAATAATTGGCCCCATAGATCTTCACTTTGCATTTAAGTTCCCATGGTTTCTAAAGTAAACAAATACATACATTTGGAGTTACAGGGATGTCCAGGTTGCACTTAATGTATTGGTGTAAGCATATATATATATATATATATATATAAATATATATATATAAAAGAGTTGTAACAATAGGGATTAGAAGGCTGACAGGATCTGATTTAATGCAACAGGTATACTTCATTAGAACAGGTATTCGAATAGGTTTATTATATTCTATGTCCACTTCGCACCTTTTGACCTCCCTGCACATTGCCCACTGTCCTCACCTCCCCAACCCTCTGCTGGTTTATCTGGACACCAATCTGTCTCTCCTTTTGTATTCATTCTTCAAACCCTCTCCTTCTCTTTCTCCATTACTCCCCCCTCCTTCAACCTGCTTCTAAACCTTCATCCTCAGCCCTGCCTCTAATCCTGTCAACTCTTCAACCTGCCTCCTCTGCTGCCTTTCACCTTGTCCACTGCCCAAGGGACCCCTGGATGGATGGATGGGTGTTGGGATGAAGGAAAAGCTAACTGGACAGGTGGACGGCGGAAAGTTTCGTGCAGGCTCAGAGCAGACTGCGATCGGGTTTCTGCACATACGTTTGAATATCTACATTTTATGACTGCAAAACCATATTTCCAGTTAAGGTTTCTTGCCTTAACACTAACACTGACTCTGTACCAGCTGGTGTTTGGATAGGTACACTTGACTGCCATATGTGGCGAGATTTGTGACACGTTATCCACTACTGTTGTGGAGATGAGTAGGTTAAACCCAGTGCAGGCTCAAAGCTTTAAGTGGGGAGTGTATGTGTCTCAAGAGGGGAGTTAGTCAGTCCTCATAATTGCTTGATAATACTAATACACAACTCCATGGAAGGAGGCACAGTGGAGCAGCATGGGATGATGTTTAAAGCTTCAAAGAGCCTCAATCACCTCTTCCATCTCTTTTTCAGCGAAACCACGCATGTGTGCATTGGCATTGCATTCATGTGTGCGCTCACACACGAGGTTGTGTGTGAGGTGATTTAGCAGCGGGGCTGTAGCTCTCCCCGAGGGGGTGGGGTGGGTGGGGGGGAGATAGAGAGACGAAAATCAAAGGGCCCAACGAGAGAGAAGCTGAGCTGCTCTTAACCCACTAACTATGAATTATGCATGTTGATCGATCGCACACAGGCAAACAACGAAAAGTTCCCAACCTGCCAGCAAGAGATGGATTCTACCTCACCAAATAAAGCAGAGGGGCGGTGAGGAGAAGGAATATGCCACAGAGTTTGCAAAGGGATATTTTGGGTAATTTTTCAGAACAATAGCTTTTTTCAGTATATTAGTCCATCTATTATTTTATGTCACGTTAAATAAACACTCGATTTGTCGAATAAAAAGTCAGCTGTGGATGCAGAATACAAAACATATTCACAAGGCTACATAATCTTCTAAAAAGGTATTTTAACAAGCCAATGGGCACTTATGATACACGTTTATTTCCTGACATTTTAAGCCCTTCTTCAGTGTGCAAAGCTGCTACAGTAGGGGATCCCTGTCACTTATGTTAACCCTACAGGTGATTCAGATCGAAGACAAAGCGTTCCTGTTATGTGTAATAGGTCAAACGTAATTTACAGGAGGAATCAAACACCGGATTAACATTTCCCATTAAATGAGTCATTAAACAAACATGTACAAATGGATCGACACAAGGAATCACTCTTTTTTTTTACCATCTGAAGTTTTTTCATAATCTACTGTTGTTACTACTACAGTACATTTCTCAATAGTAGAGGCATCTTTGCATGCTGAGGAAGAGCTCTGTCCAAAATGTTTGTGTCACTAATTTATTTAGTCACACTGTCCAGATACCATTTTGTATTGATGGTATTTCTAAGATTCCGTACCTGTACAGTTCATCACAACACAAGACTACAGCACCTCGGGCTGTACAGTTACTTTCATGTCCCTATTATTTAAGAATAGAGGAAATGATCTGCGTCTCGATCTGCATTAAAATACTAACAATGAGAGACAATCATGAAACACATGAGCCAGATTTATTAAATTAAGTGCAAGTAGTTCACGAAAAGAGAAGAGAAAATGTTCAAAAGTACTCTGATTAATTCCTGGAAAAATATATCAATAGAGCAACAAAAATGTGGTACTGAAATGTGGTACTGTGTTATTTTTTCACTCTCTTATTTTTTCTCTCCTGCTAAGTCAAAAGCCTACAATACACAATACAAGAATATATAAAGCATATAAAGTGAAACTGCAGTGCTGCCCTGAGTTTGGCAGTTTTTGCCCTTGAATTATCCATTTATGGCTCACTAGGAACACTTTTTTTCCCCTTTTACCTCAACAATAAGTTTCTCCTCCACCAAGCAACAAGACCACATAAGAGGCCAAGGCAGTGGAGCCAGGAAGAGTCTGGACAAAATGCTGCTTTTCACTGTTGCTGTTGGTTGGTTTACATAGAAATACATTTATATACAAAAATAATGGGCATAGCTGTTGCCTGTGTGTTTTTTGGGCTTTTGTAGCTGTGCTTCAGTTTTGTTCAGAGGTGTAGCCTTGACTTTTAACATAAGTGCATTGCCATTATGGAAAAAAACAATACGTAACTGCTGAATGACTTTACTTGTTTACATATAAGAATAATACATTTGTAAATTCATTCACACAGTACAACCAGAAGACTAGACACAGAAAACACTCCAAAAGAAAAGAAAATTTGATTTCTCACAACACAATCCCAAGTCATATCTTGATCCAGGACAGACAGGACTCTAATGTAACAGTGAGAGCTACTGCACAGGCTTTGCTCGTGTTAACTAGACCCGAGAAAACACTATTATATGTGCTCTGCTTACACACTTATACTGTGTGAGCACGGAACGGATGTACACTCTTGCGACAATAATACATGCACATAGCTCACATAGAGAGACACAAATGCAGTTTAAGAGCAAATGAGAGAGCTGTGAGAAGAAAGCATGTACTCATGTCAGTGATGGAAGTGGACAGGTCCATAGAGAAAATCCTGTCATCTTGTCAAATTGTATTTAAACATTTCCTGCGGTAAATCCAACACACATCCTGTAGCTCCTAAAAAAAGACTTGGCCTCTTTTATATGTACCGTAACATGTCAAAAGTATTTAGGATATTCAATGAGTAAGGATTATTACCCATTACATTTCTCATTGTTTAAAATGTATTTATAGTTTAGTCTGAAAACGTAGCAAATCCTCACACTGAAGGAGTTGAACCGATTGGATGTTTGACAGTTTTGCTCAATACATCATACATCACAGTTCAACATGAGGTTTGAATTGGCGGCCCCTCTATCACTGTTTGAATTAGCCGGGGTAGGGCTGTAAGCAAAGGTTAGCGGCTCACTGAGTTTCCCGTTTAGCAATTTCACTGGTAGGAGAGCTGTCTATTTGATAGTACATAAACAGAGATACAGTATATTCTTTATTCAAATATTATTCTTCCACCCAGTGATGCTATATCTAGAACACTGTGCACATGCACCATATATGCAGCCACTGTCCTCCCTTCTAGGACACAGACTCTGGTTTGTCAGAAAGTGCTTAGAAGTCATTAACGTGTCTGCATGATATCCTCCAGGGTCAGACTGGAGCGGTACTGGCCCTTTGTCCAAAATGGCCTGGAGGTAATGGTCGCCTTGAGAAAATTGTGAAACAACCATTAGGCTGCTATGGAAGGGACATGGTAATAGGACCCCCCCCCCCCCATTAACGCTTGAAGGGTGTTGGACATTGGACATAATGTTCGCTGGACATTAAAGAGGAGGGACGGGTACCCGGCATTAAACAGTCATTGTCCTCTCAACTGTCACTGAGCTTTTGGTGCAGAGCCGCGAGAGGAGAACTGGAAAGGAGGCAAAATAGATACGGTTCAATGAGAGGGAAGAGAAAAACAGGCGGACTCCACAGGCAGCCGAGCAGAGAGTGCTGAGCAATCACTTACGCACAAAAACACATTGTTGTTTATACAAAACAAATCGCAACTTTACTAAATTAATTGTAGCTTCCACCTGAGTAATGAGTGCTTTCAAATGCCAAGAAGGTGACAGCGTAACTAACCAAACGCTGTCAGATGGAATACTTGAATCTCTATAAAATCAATGTTTAATGAATAACTAGAGACAGCTTTATTCTTTGCATGTAACACTCGGAATTTTCGATAGAACGTGGGCTCATGGAAATCAGCTGGAGGGCCAAATGTGCAGAATAGGTCCGAGGCACAGCGCTGCACACACATACACACACACACACACACACACACACACCTACGCCTGTGCGAATACAGTCAAGCCGGAAAGTCTTCACACCCCTTTCACCTTCTCCATGTTTTATTATGTTACAGACTTATTCTACAATAGATTGAGATCATTTTTTGTCTCAAAATTCGACACAAAATAGCCCATGATGACAAAGTTGAAACAGGTTTTTAGACATTTGTGCTAATTTATTAAAAATCTAAATGTAAAATATTATATGTACACAAGTGTGCACACCCTGTGATATGACACCCAAAATTGAGCTGAGGTGCATTTTGTTTACACTGATACTGCTTGAGATGTTTCTACAACTTAATTGGAGTCCACCTGTGGTAAATTAAATTCATTGGACATGTTTGGGGATGGCCAACACCTGCCTGTGTAAGATCTCGCAGCTAAAATCCAAGCCATGGGGTCAAAAGAATTATCTGCAGACCTCAGAAACAGGATTGTGTCAAGGCATAGATCTGGAGAAGGGTATGGAAACATGTCTGCAGCTTTACGGGTCCCAAAGAGCACAGTGGCCACCATCATTCGTAAATGGAAGAAGTTTGGAACCACCAAGAATCTTCCGAGATCTGGCCGCCCGGCCAAACTGAGCAATCGGTGAAGACGGGCCTTGGCCAGGGAGGTGAGCAGGAGGCCGACGGTCACTCTGACAGAGCTCCAGCGTATCCTTGTGGAGATGGGAGAACCTTTCAGAAGATCAACCATCCAGGCAGCACTCCACCAATCAGGCCTTTATGGTAGAGTGGCCAGATAGAAGCCACTCCTTAGTAAAAGGCACATGACCGCTTGGAGTTTGCCAAAAGGCACCTATATGACTCTGACCATGAGAAACAAAATTATGTGGTCTGATGAAACCAAAATTGAACTTTTTGGCCCTAATTCCAAGCATTCAGCAGCGGGAATGGGGCGACTAGTCCTGATAGAGGGAAAGATGAATGCAGCTAAGTACACCCAGATCCTTGAAGAAAACCTGCTCCAGAGCACTCTGGACCTCACACTGGGGCGAAGGTTTACCTTCCAAAATGACAACGACCCGAAGCACACAGCCAAGAGAACAAAGGAGTGGCTTCGGAGAAAGTCTGTGAACGTCCTTGAGTGGCCCAGCCAGAGTCCAGACCTGAATCCAATTGAACATCTGTGGAAAGAGCTGAAAATGGCTGAGTACCGACGCTCCCCATCCAACCTGACGGGGCTTGCAAGGATATGCCAAGAGGAATGGGCAGGATGTTTGGAAATGACAGTCTGGTCTCAGTCCGGTTGTTTGGTCTGCACCAGAGTTCCAATTACAGTTAACAGCACCTAAACCAACCGCAGTTTGTTTGAACTGCACCAAACAGCTTACGTGTGAAAGCGCCCAAAAGTACAGTGAGGAGATGATGCAAGAAATAAAGGGTGCTCACTTTCAGATGTGACTTCTCTCATTTCTGCAATCTACATTCCCCCTATCACATACTGCTGTTTCACCCCCCCATACTTTGTATCCAGGGAGACCTTTCTCTTACTTTCTCTTTTATAGCATCTTTCCATCCCCACTCTGTCCCTTCCACTGTTTCCCTGGAGTAGCGGTATAAGTGTCAATATTGACAAGGCAGCATAATTACGCTGAGCGTAATTGAACGTGCCTGTGTCTTGCTCTCTAACCCTCTTTTCCACAACACGCGTCAGTGTGAAGGTGATCATTCGGGCGAGCTGGAAGACGGAAGCAGGCTTTGATGAAATGGATCCACATACTCCCCATCGCACCTTAGTAATAGGACTCAGGGGAACTTGACTGAACAACAACTAGTGACTGTTTCACCTGGGATAGCATGAGGGGAAGTGCGCATTGCATCAACACAGCTAGAAAACTGATTGTTCAAGCTTAAATGAACAAGTGGGAGAGTCCTTAAGTGCACGTGATGAGGGTCAAAAGATCTGAAACATGTTATACATACAGAGACAGAAGTGCTGAATGGGCTGGTTTCATTCATCCAATTAGGCCGGGGGAGATCGATAGCGAGGTTAGAAAATGTTACAGGATTTTCCGGAAAGAGTCCTTTAATATTGTAAAGTAAAATTCCAACAATTAAAACTGTGTTGTTTTTGGTGGCTCATATATCATCACATCATATGATAGGTGTATGCAGGGATTTTGCCATAGATCCGAGTTTAGCGAATTGTGTTCCTAACGTATTCATCTCATCTCAGTCATCTCAGAGGCAATCTAGTTTTATTGCGTATTTAATCTTTGGCATGATATTCACTGATGAATGCGTGCTCACACTAAGTGCAAGCCCAGATGTATGCCCTGAGGAGACTTTATGTGAAATGGGGCATATTACCAAGGAAGAACATCATGCCATTCATGCAGTAAATCACCTATACAGCAGCATCTTTAAATACACTATTGCATTACTCGAAGACTTCAAAACTAAAGTATATTCAGAGCTAATTCTTCTGTTTATGGATGTATGTGTGATATGAGGCAAAATATGTGCAAGCTGGACAGCATTTTCCTGTGTGTGTGTTTCAGTATGAAAGCTACTGTGACAGTACTGGGAGACAGATAATCCAGAGAGTAGGATTTAAAGGGACAGTTCACCCCAGATTCAAAAATACCTCTTTTTTCTCTTACCTGTATGGCTAGTTATCAATCTCGATTACATGAAACTGCTTTAATACAAGGTCTGTGGATTATCTTGAGTAACCGGGTCATGATTTCTGAAAAGAGACATTGCTGTTGAGTTTTTCAAATGTTTTTTTTTTTGGCGCTTTAAGCACCACAGGCCGAGTGCCATCTAGTTTCATTATATTGGAGAGAAGGCGGACGTCTCTACGGACAATATCACCAACACGCGGCAACTCACACCGAAACAATCTACATTGAGAAATACCAAGACGGGTAAGAGGAAACATTTGTATTTACGTACTTTAAAGAAGAACTGTGGACATACAGCAAAGACTGAAGAATTTGGAGAACACAGCAGACGACACATCTGTCACATTGTGGTGAAAAGGATTGTCTCTCAAGGGAGGAACATATACACCACCTTCATGAATGAAAGCCCAACTGACCTCTTCCTACACTCTCTTCCCAAGTGTACACTATTTCTATGCTATTCTTATCCATTGGGGAATCAACACAAAAAACAAATATAATATAGCAAACTAGGACAGAACAAAAAATGGAGAAAAATAACAGAGGGATTAACAAGCAAGAAAAGGAGATGAGGATAAATGCGTAATGTATCTGCTAAATGCAAACTGTAAATATTAGCCATTACAAAGCCCCAACAGGTAGCACTGTTAACGTTTGGGCGCCTAATCTGAGGAGCCGATATTTTGGTTTATGACAAAAAGTAATGAGCATCCCATCAGCTGCAGCTTTACTTTAGTGCTAATAAGCTAATGTGGGCTCGCTAACATGCTAACTAGAATCAACATGGGAAACATAACACCAGCTAAACATCACCACGTAAGCATCGTCACTGTGAGCATGTTGTCGTGATGTTTTTTGACATTTAATAGACCAAGTGATTAATTGAATGATCGAAAAAGTAATTATCAGATTAATTCATCTTTTTTTTTTAAATGTTGTTCGCAGCCCTTAAAAACAATTTTGTCATTTTGCAAAAATGTTGAGACAACATATGGAAAACATAACCCCTTCCCAACCCCAGGGAGACTTGCTAATTCCATCTGACGTTGCTGCAAAATCCGAATTTCTGGTCCTAAATCCTGTCTGGTATGCGTGTTAACTTATGTCTTTCTGACTTCTATACTTCCTGAATATCTACTGAAAACAAAATGAGAGAAAAGGTCAAATATTTTTGCTTTGTCTCTACAGGCTCTTTTCAGAGATGAGTGACCAGCCAATCACGCAGCTACACATACATACACACACCCACACACTGCATGCGTGGTTTTTGCACTGATGACAGACAAGGGACATAATGGGGAAATAATGATCATAATTAGAATGAGGTTCTGTGCCATTAGGGGCGTAATTGATCTCACAGTCCTCTACCTGAGAGGCTAATCAATGTACACAATGACCTTTAAACACTCTGACGTACTCTTAGCAAGAAAAACATTCTAAAGGGATGCTATGCCTTTTCTATGCCCCCCTCCTTCACCCTCTACTGCCTCTTTCCATTGCATGTGACCTTGAATTTAACGTGGGTAAAGTCTAAACCTAGGGAACTATTATATATATATATATATATATATATACACTGTAATAATATCGAGAACATTTCTTGAAGGGGATATGTCGATTCTTTTAATGGATTTTAGAAGGCACGTTATATTACAGTATCATCAACACGTTTTCATGATTTTGTTTTCTACTTAGATTTCTGCCATTTGTGCAGTTTAAACACAAGGCCTGAAAAGAGTTGCTGTTTGCAACATTCATCTTTTTTAACCAGTGTGTCACTGTCGATCATTATTAATGCATTTATCCTTGTCAATGAAACAGTCAGATAACTGTTGGATATGTGTTTAGGACTTTTGGTTTTATTTAGCCTCTAATGATTATAAATGACCTTGTAGCATATTTTGCTCATGAGATTGTAAATGACTTGCACTCCCTTGTGGCGTTAGTGAGCACTATTTAAGTTCTGTGGCAGTGTGCCACTGTTTGACAGTGTGAGTACAGTGAGTTTCTGCAAAAGCTCTGCTTGACCTCGAAGTGCGCCGTACCTCATGCCTTTGGTGGAGCGGTTGTGGAAGTTTTGCAGCAGCTGCGGGAAGCCCAGCATGGCCTCAAACATCACGGCGAGGGAGCCCAGCGTCTCCACAAATACGGCAGAGTCCAGCAGCAGCAGGGTGATGACTGCACACAGCACGGTGAAGCCGAAGCAGAAGAGCAGGTAGTCCTCGAACGCGCTCCACTTCCAGAAGTAGCGAAAGTCCAAGTCTGGAGAGGGGGAGAGAACGAAGCAGATACAGTGAGACGATTGAACTTATACTCAATACTTGTCTTCAGTAATGTTTACAGTCTGGGGGAAAAAAACTAAATTGACAGGTAGAGGAGAGAGGAAACAGGAAGGAAAGTGAAGATTGTGAAAAAGTGTGGGAGGATTAGAAGGAAAGAAAGCCGACAGAAGAGCCTGGAGTGATGATCGAGTCAAGAAGCAGAGTAAGAGTGAGTAAGCGTACGTGTGTGTGACTGTGTGTGTGTGTGAGTGTTAGTAGTGCTGAAGGGTGAGAAGGTTCTTACAGTGTGTGCAGATGGAAACAGAAGAGCAAGAGTGACAGGCAGAGATTGAAAGTGGCGAGGGTGATATAGCGGGGAAAAAGACGCAAGGAGGAAAGTGCAGGAATAAGAGCGTTCCATTAAAGAATGCAAAGAAATTCTGCAAAGACAGCGCTCCTAAATCAATACTGTGCATATGCATAAGTGAATGGAACAAAGACAAACGAGACGCTCGAAAGCTTTCACATTCCTATTACTTTGGAATAACCTGGCCTTTTGGTGAGGCGAGGCTATACATTTAGAAACTTTATTACCTTTGGCTAAAAGCTACGTATGTTTCCACCGACACAACTCTATTAATGATGTGTGGCTTTTATAATCTGCTGGTAAATACCATGTTGTTCTTTAATACAGCCACTCAACTGGAATGGAAGAGGTTGCCGGAGTAGAAAAATCAGAGTGGGATTTTGAATTAGAATTGAACCTTAAGACTTAAATACTCACAGTTGTCCAGCAAACACAAATCAATGTCTCTGCTATTGGCTTTAGCAGGCTGACACAGGCGCTGCCAAGGAAAGCTTGTGAGAAACTTCAGGCCCAGCGACATCTACATTCTCCTCACCATCAACCGTCTCCTAAATTGACCATAATGTGAGATGATCGACAATCCCTCATTGCTTATGCATGACCATGGAGCTGTGGAAAAGCCAGCTGACATCAGCTAAAGGGGATTGATGGCTAAATAAGAGCACATTAGTTACTGAGGGGACTCAAGTGTGACGCGGCACTCTGTAAAGCACCTGACTGCCACATGTGCCACCGGTGCCTTTCACGGGGACTGAATAGGCTGCATGTGTGTGTGCGTGTCCTTGAACTTCTGTGTAGATGAGAGATTAATGATGTCGACAGCAAAGACCGATAAGAGGAACCTTCTCAAACGTGGCCGTTTTAGAGAATTCAACAAATTCTTTTCAATGGGGATTAAATCTATTGATTATTTTTCTTTCGATTAACCATTTATACTTCAAATGTTGTACTCCTGTTCTATTGAAAAGGTGGAAGCAGAGCATGTTTGGCACTTTTGGTGATAAATGACTTGAATTAATCAGCAAACATTGCTGTAAATTAATCTCTTCTCGATTCCAGCACCGATTTGGTTAGGACTTGGATTAGTTTTAGGAAGTGTAAACCGGTGCTCACACAATCAATAGACTAGTTAATTGAAAATGAATCAAAGACAATTTTGAAAACCAATAAAAAGAAAAAGTATTTGCTGTTTACAGTCTTTTAAATGTGCGGCTCTGCTTTCTTTTTCTAAAAGTTTTATTGTTGCCAAATGTATACCTTCGGCTTTTTTGACTGTTCATCGAACATATTCCTGTTCACATCACTTTTAGCTGGGGCTGGGCGATAATTCAATATGATAATTTACCGTCTTTCAAAACCGTCTTCTTTTAAATTGATAACAACAAGCACAGACTAACTTAAACTTCTCAAAACATATGATGTGAAATATTTTGTGGGGATATCATTTGAAGATTGCGGCTTTGTTTTTGCATCACATTTTACGTTACCACTCAGTCGATACGATTGACGAACTGGAGTCCAGTTAAACTATTTTCTTAATCTGATTCTGATCTGACTGTAGTTGTGTGCATACATGTAAACATAGTCAGTGTATAGCTGGAAATATCATATTTATTTTTTCTCTATAATTTCACTTGTGTTTATTTTTCACTAATGTTCCTAATGAATTGCGATAATACTATAAAATTAAGTATTTAATTCACACAGGAGTATACAAAAATAGGCTTTACCATGTGGAAATTTCATATAGACTATTTATTTATTGAATTACCAGAAAACATGCTATATCAGGACATATATATCGTTATCCAAATATGAAAGGACCTATATTGAGATAGAAGATTATTGCCATATTGCTCAAACCTACTTTTAGCTCTTACTACTTTTTACTTTTTCATTGTCCCAACATCTCTCTAGAGGAGCCTTCTCAGTTACAAGTGCTTCTCTGGCTGAGCAGGGCCTTATCCATTCCTATCATCTCAATTACTATACTGTACATGGTCACACACACACACACACACACACACACACACACACACACACACACACAC
>CALSCE010010634.1:4493088-4563082 GCA_943593645.1 Bovichtus variegatus
CACACACACACACACACACACACACACACACACACACACACACACACCACCAGGCTGGGATGATTCCCATTCCACTCCAGTGAGACATCTTGCAGCGTGGCATGTTTGTGGCGAACGTGATTAATGGCTTTATTACCGAAAGCCACAAAAGACACATCGCCCGCAGCTGACAACACACACGCGCGCGAGGTGTAAGAGAGCGATACAACACATACAACACACACACACACACTTTCTCAGCTCTCTCACACGTGTCCCGCTTGACAAATATCGACTCTCGGGCCATGACATACGTCCGTCTTCACAACCTTTGATACTGACAGAAGCCAAAGAGCTGAAGACTGAGAGGCTGCCACATTTCAGCTTTTATTCACAAGTGCGTCTGCACTCCTGCTGCCCCTTTACTTCAAAACAACATCAAACCCGAGTCATGCAGACACTGGCGGCTGGCAGAGGGAGACTGGAGAGTCGGGGGAAGCTTAGACAGGCTGCCCTTTACCGGCACCATTAAAAAGCCCTTTCATTTTCATTTCCCTTTGAACGAGGCCAAGGTGGTGAAGTATAAACATGCTGACAGCAGCAACAATGAGAGGAGAGGTATTTCAAAACTCTTGTCAACTTTTCAGTGTATTAAGCCCCCCACTGAGCCTCTCACATTTTCAACGCTCGATTTTTAATTCAGCTTCCCCTTCCTCTCTCCTGCTTATTGGCAGCACACACACACACCAAACAACTCTCTTGTCTTGTCCTCTTACTAAGCAATCTAAATGCTTTTCAAACAGAGAGCAACACACCCACTCCCCCCCCCCCTTCCCCCCCCCCCCCCCCTCTCTATTCCATTTCCTCTCCCAATATACAGCCTTGTATGTTTACCTGCATAATCAAATTGCCCGGAAGTGCATAATGAAGAGAGAAAGCTATGCATCATTCATGGAGTCATCACTTTTATTTGTCTCCCTATATCATGCATTATCCCCGGTTTCCCCTGACCGGCTCACTTCCTTCCTCATCGTTTTTCACCCAACTTGCTGACAAAACAAATGCAGCGCTGTCCCGAATACCATTTTTTTTGGAGCTTTGAAGCTTCAGTGAGAACATATTGGAGGATATTCAAAGATCGCAAGGTGGAGGCGACGACGTCACAAGCTGTCAGGCTTTCCTCAAATTTGCCTATATTATAATTTACTTTGCTATTATTGTCCTATGAGAGATGAGGACATACATCGGACTTCAAGGATTTACCTGAGAATAACTAATAATAATAATGAATGTTGATGCAGAATGCATGATGTGGGATTGATATTACTTATTTCATGTGCTATATGGGATTTTTTGGGATAACGCATAGCCCATTTAATAAAACAAAAACACTGCATTTGAATACTGAATTGGACAGTTCAGCATGCATTAAGTTTATTCTTATGCCTTGTTTTGCACCTAACGACACCCACACACACCCATCCATCATTCATAAACACTGACACCACCGACTAGACGGACACCCGCACCCCACATTTTAACAATACTTAGTTTGCACTCATTTACATAACTCGGTTCAAAATATTTTTGGTTAAAACTCTATCGTGGTGGTGTCTCCTGTTTGTTGTGGCCATAACAAAACACACACGCACACACCTCCTCTGTGGCTGCTGTCCTGTCACCGCAGCAGAGGACAGGTGGCCTGGCCTTTTCCGAAAACAACATCTTCCTGTCTGGTTAGCGTCGAGGCCAGGGCTGCACTTCAAAGACCCCAGAGACTCCAGTAGAGCCGGAAGGATGCGAGACGCTCCTTCTTCACACAGACTCTTTGTTTTCACAAAGCCCATACGAGATCAAACAATTCAATTACTAAAACGGGCGAGGAAGAAGCCGCGAGGATGTCAATACCTGTGTGTGAAGTTACTCGGGGAAGGTGAGAAGTTGCACGGCTGGAATAAGTCGATCAATTTATGCATGTGTGTGTGTGCGTCTGTTCAGTTGGAAGTCTGCAGTTGTGACAGCCTTAGGGGGCCTATCTGGGGTGTCGCATTATCGAGTCGGAAAGAGAGGGAGGGTATCTTCGCGTCAGTCAAGTAGATGTACAGTACCGATGCTAAATTTCCCATCAGGCCGAGCAGAGAAAGCGCAGCACGGATCTGAGAGAGGAGCGACAGAGACGAGGATAGACGCTGACAGCCAGAGAGCTACGAGATAGGCTGACTCAGCACTGCCAGTCTGCGAGCAGAACGACTCAGTGGAGTCTGCTGGGTGTATTTTAAGATGTGTGAAAGTTGCTTTTTGACATCTCTGTTCAGCCAGTTTGGCTCACTGGTAGAGTCTGCGAATAGGTGCGGATTCTTGTTGGACATACAGGATCTTAAGGACTTTTGGGTGAAAACAAAAACTCTATTTGATTTTTCTTAGATTGTTCACAGACAATGCAAGAGGCTACCTCACTTACCATACAGTCCAAACCTGATCCAGAAACTGGGCAAGGACGATCTCACAATATCTATGAGCTGAGCCTGAAGACCGCCTTTGCTTTTTCAGCTAATGGACACTGCAGAGTATTGACAGCACAGGCACAGTACACCAGAAACATCCTTTAATACTGTCTCGACCAGCTGTAATAGGGAAACCATAGGCTCTCCGCAATCATTTGGACGGACAGAAAGTCACTGAACCGTACTAAACTCTCTCCCTCTCTCCCCGACAGACTGAAAACCCAAAGAGCTTGTGTCTGCAGCAAAAACATAACATGAATCACCAGCCGAACAAGTCTGTGTAGACAAGAGTGAAGACAGATAGGAAAGGGTCCACTGCTCTCTGTGTCTTCCCCTCTCTCAGTCATTGCTCTGAATAATACAAAGGCTTTATAATATAATGTCCACTCATTTAATTACTCTGTAACACACAGAAGCACACACAAGAACAAATTGCCTTCCCAGTCGATTGGATGTCTTGAACTAGTTCATATTTCACAAGAGAGCAGAAGAACTTCATTACACAAGTGTCTTCTCTGGTAAAATATTTGGTTAATTTATCAAGAGAAATACGAATAACACTGACTGAGCTTGACTTCTTTGCATACACCAATCACAAAATCATCAAAACACTCTATTTTAGGAATTATTTATGGAATTCAACAGGGCATAGAACCCGCACTGACCATTTTACACAAACCTAATTAAAGGGAAACAATAAAAGGGGAATTAAAAAGCCTTTTTTTTCTTCTTTTTTTTGCATCTACCACACCTCCACATCATCCGTTCCATTTAATTCTCCCTCCCTCCTGCTAAACTGCGTTGATGCTTTCAAGTGAAGAGGAATTTTTGAGGGGATGTTGCACAATGTCAGACTGGAACAACACCGGCGCTGTGTGGAGAACGGATGGCTTGAGACCAGTCATGCGTTACAGGGGTTATTTGTGGCAGCGAGGACTGCCATGTCTGCCCAAATTCACATCTGTCTGGCTGTAAACTTTCCAGTCATGTTCTTGAGAGCTTCGCTGACTGAGCTGTATGTCTTCAATCACACATAAAGGGGACAACTGACCCACAAGAAGGGGCTCTTAATTCACCACTTCAGCTACAAAAAAAAAAAGAAGAAGAAATTAACTCCAATTAAACATTTAGAGCAGTCGAGCCAAAGAAAAACTAAACTAAACAAAGTAATTAATGGCTCATTTACCAGCAACAACAAAATGTGCGAGACAATGATAGGCAATGAAAAGTTAAGGGTTAAGGTCATTTTTACTGGGCCAAGCAGAAGTGAGATAATACTTTGCATCTCTGTATACTTCAGGGTGATTTTTCAGGGTTTTTATGCATTTTGCCAGGAAATTCAGATGTCTGATCGCATCTTGAAGAAAACAAGATGGCTGAATACACACAGAAAAACACTTGCACACACACACATGAGAATCACAACGTCCAGTGAAATGACTGTAACTCTGCACTCTTCTCTGATTCCAATAGCTTCTGTGTGTATGTTTGCCACAGGGGAATGGGGCATATTGGACAATAGACTATACAGCATATTATGCAATTTGAGTTTCTGTTCAGCTTACATATTTAATCTAGTTTCGGATTTGCTGCTTCATTGCCCAGTTTGTCGTAACTACATCCTCTATATTCATCTCTTATGTGCGGTAAATTAACATAATAAATGACGTTGTTTCTTTGGTCCCTGGCAGCACTGAAGAGGTTTCTCTAAGCTTTGTCTGGTCATATTAGCTAAAAAACAAAAAAAGAAGTCTGTCTGCATCTTTTACTGTGCATCTATTGACAGCGAAGACATTCATTTGCATAATATTTTGTGTATATCACTAAAGTCACTCGAGCAGAAACATCCAAGTAATACATTCACAAAGAATGTGTTATAGCCTGCATGGTTGAAAGCTATAGGAGGAATGTGATATTAGGACAGTTCGCTTTGCATAGTTACTGGATATTAATCAAGTTAGTCAAGTCAGTTTTACTGACAACAACATTAAATGTATCAATTTAAGCATGTGTATGCAAAATCCCCTTTTCAAATGACAGTCTTGCTCCTCTGGTAATCACATCCCCCCTGCCTCTAAATAATGATAAATCTACAACTGCTTTTAAATGTAGCCAACTAGCTCCCCTGCACTAAAAAAAAAGTTGTTCTTTTGATTGGCTATAGATGCTACCGAGCTAGCTAATGCAGAATTCACCAGCAAGCTGACGCTGGTAAATTCTGCATCAGCTTGGCAGTGTGATTCCAAAAGGTGTTCCCCAGGAGGAATACAAATGAAATCATGCAGAGCAAAAGAAAGTGACGTCTTGATCTTGGGTTGCTCTGGCCAACACAAGTTAGTTTGTGAGCCCGCTAAAGCACAAATTATAGTGTCGGCATTTGCGCAAGGTTTGTATGCCGTAGATTTTGTCATCATGTTTCAACAGACATACATCCGTGTAACTAAGTACATTTACTCAGGTACTGTACTTCCATACAATTTTGAGGTACTTGTGCTTTACTTGAGTATTTCCATTTCCACTACACTTCAGAGACAAATATAGTACTTTTTACTTCACCACCTATATTTGATAACATTTCACTTACTTCACAAATTCAGATTATTAATACAAAATACAACCAACAAATATTTGATCAAATATTATTATAGGTTAAGATACACTGTATTGATTCGACCCACCCAGCAGTATGTGTAGTTTAAATAAGTATAATACAATAATCTAACATATATCATTCTAATAAGGGGCAGTCTGCATAATGAGTACTTTTACTTAAAGTTACATTACTTAAAGTTTGTACTTTAAGTACATTTCGATGCAAATACTTTTGTGGTTTAACTTAAGTCAAAATTTGAATGCTGGCCTTTTACTTGTACCAGAGAATTTCTACACTGTGGTAATACTACTTTTACTTAAGTTAAATATCTGAGTACTTCATCCACCACAGTATATGTACTGTGCACTTACGGTATAGCTACTCATATGATTATCTAGGATTATAATTAGTTTATGTCTTATTTATCTATTTAGTCATTTCTTTTAAGTTCACCTCTTATTTACTGCATGTTTTGACAGCTAATTAAAAGCAAGATAAGGGTTAGGGTAGAATTATAAAATAAACAAGAAGAATTATAAAATAAACAATGACAAAAAAAAAAAAAAAAAAACTATGATTTGAGAGAGAGAAAAATTTATTTGAGTCACGCTCGGGTCGTCTTGCAGCAAATACAAACAATACACTGTCAAGAACACTTTTTTTTCTCAGAGTTTTTTTCCCCGTAGTAGCACTTCTGAAAAGTGACAGCTTTGACCTTGCTGGTGAACCATGACTGTGTTATTTCACAACTGATTGCTTCCTCACTGAGTGTGTGTGTGTTCCTTCTACCCTCTTGACCCAGACAAGGCTTAACTAATGAGCTCTATTGGCATTTAAGACCAACAACAACATTTGTGTGACCGCCTGACCTCTGCTACTAATGGATTCCATGTCCGTACGCGTTTCATCAGCGAATAACTCTGGGATTCTGAAGAACTCCGAGTCAGATGTGCAGTCCTTCACTGACGTGGACTCAACAACCTTCACGTCACACACATGGCAGGAGCCACGTCTGTGTGATACTCACGTTAATGGATAGATAGACACAGACAGAAAAGGTCTATTCAGACGTTTTCTGTAAGCGTGTGCTGGTGAAGATGCTTAGCTTCACAACAGTAGGATTGATGGCCCACCCCCCGTGCTTATTTGTGCGTATCCTGACAGAATACCATATATCTATCAGACGTCTCCAACAACATTTGCTTCGGCTTCAGGTTCATCGACAAACCCGCACTTAATGGCGCCACCATTCAATCTACCTTTTAACATTCTTTCTCGCTCTAGTGCCTCAGTGTACTTTCGTTGCTAAAAGTCATTGGCAGGCACCTGCAGCCCTGACATAAATGAGGGAGTCAGTGAGCCTTCGGTACACCACACTCCCCCCCTCCCCCAAAAAAAAGACTTCCATCCACTCAGGTTCAAGGCGCAGCTTTCTGTCTGTGTGTATACACGTATTTGTGTTTGCTTGTTTTCTTTTAATGGGCTCTTGCAAGGCTGGGCAACAATCCAAAAAGATTGTTTATTGAATTATGACATATTACGATCATGTCATTATATTCTATTGTTATTCACTTCATTCAACGTGGACTAAATGAGTTGTTGAGGTTTTTGTTTGTGTGCGAATAGTTTTGTGAAATGTAATACATAACAGCAAAACACAGTGCATTTATTAGTTCATTATTTTGTGTACATTTGCCATATAATGATATACAGTATATATAAATAGCCATAGATGTAATACTTTATTATCCCTATGTTGTATTATTGCATCATTACAGCATGAGACATCATACGGATTCACAAATAGATCAATAATAAAAACATTATAAAAAAATAACCTCAATTCTTAAATAGAAACTTTCAAAACTAGGACCATAATATAAATACGTGCAACGACGTGCACGGTCAGTAAAAGTCTAGCAGATACTGTATATATATATTAATGTAGGAAAAACCTTCTTCACATAAACAGAGTTCTGAAAATGTGACAGAATAATTTTTTTCTAAAGTACTGCCGGTACCAGGGGCTTCAGGGCTAATGGCATCTCAGGGACGATAGAAAGACCTTCCCAGGGGCTAGCACCCTATTTTGCCCCTGATAACGCTCCATTGTGAACAAATCCATGTTAATATCACAATCCTGCTTGGCTAAATGGAGCTAACAGCTAACATAAACAGAGTTGCATTATGATGCGTTCAAGCTCTGTATATAGTAAAGGTTAGTATTGGGTGAAGGTAAATTATAACGCTATCATGATGTGTTCAAATATAATCTTGGTAAATGTAAATCTTTTGGCAAGAAACTTGAATAAATACATTTCTTTGAAGGAGTTGTTTTCACAGCACTGTAAAATAGATATTAGTGAGGGAATTAACTAACAAAAAACAGAATGCAAACAGAAATAAAGGAGCGTATGTTGAAGTACATGGGATTCATTGTTTTTTTTTACTGTGGTTTCGAATTGGGGTTATCACTGGTATTGGTATCCTAAATATCTGATTTTGTGACATCCCGAGTCTCTTGGACCCAAGTCGCACAAACCCAAAGCGCATACGTAAATCTTCCAAAAAAATTTGATCCAATCCAAAAGTGACAGTTAGAACCAGTCCGAAACTGACCAGAGGATAGATAGACCTGATCCAAAATGCAGACGCAAATAGGCAACGAACAGTGGAAGCAACATGATGCTCCACCAATTAATGAGCAGCATGAGACATGTACTCATAGAGTACAAGTCATTTTCCCCGCACTTCATACGTCACACTCATCATCTCACCATGTTTTCCTCCTGCGATTATAAAAAAGCACCACATAAGAGTCTGCATGGATCTACTCAAGTATTAGACACACAGACCTGAAACACTCGACGACACAATGTGAACCTTTTGATACCGATTAGATTGAATATAATGTGGAACCAGCCTCGATTCAGATCCTGGTCCAGGGTCAGTTCTTAGTTACTAGGAACAAAAATGACCCGAAAAAAACCTAGCCTAAAAAAAAAAAATCTAGCCTACTCTCTAGTTCTCTCTTGCTGTCCTCTTCATCTCATTCTCCCTCTCACTCTGTCAGTCACATCCCCTCCTCTCTTTCTCCTCCCTGTAGTCTTCTTGTCCTGCATCTATCCAGAACTGTAAGTTCCTAAAAGCAGAGAAAATAAGAGATAAAAAGAAGCCCTTCATTGGCGTTGTCCTTCAGTTGTCCTGATATTATCTGTATAAGCCTCTATATCTTGCCGCGCATGCCAGCTAATCCCTAAATGTCTCAAATCTTTTCATGATCACACAAAATGGGTTGTGTCTGCAGGTGGTTTGGCCTTAAGAAACCTCAGCGTTCTCTTTTTGAAGTTCATTGCTTGTTTTAGATTTGCTGTCTACAGCAAAATCAAAGTTTGACGTTGTTTCAGAGAAAGCGCTGTTCTTCCGTTTCATGTGTCTTTCAACGGTTATCCGCTGTGACGTGAGAGCAGCAATGTTTTCTTATTACGGTTGTTAGTAGACGAGCTGTTATCCACTAAAGCCAAACACTCAGGCTATTTTCAGCAGAAACTTAGTCATACTTCTACCCAGTTTCCCCCCAAATCATTCATTTTTAACTTCTTTATTAATAATTTTGTTCCTAGGAACATTAAAACAGACCGACTCATTTTCCTCAGCAGTAGAATAATGACTGAAAGAACATCAGGAGATCCAGAGGAGGCAAAACATCCCAGGCCTCACTTTTATTAGCTTGTTTGATAGCAGAACATCAAAACACCGCAGCTGACATTGAGCTGACAGTTTGCAGGAGAGTCCATCTTTTTAGGGTGGGATTATTTTTGGAACTACATACGATGCAGCCGCTCAGTATGTGAACAGCGACATGTTGTTGTTGTTTTTGTTCAGGCTGTACTTGCACTATGGATTAGAAATCAAACAATAACTTTGAGATGAACATGCTGGCTTTCAGCTTTCAGGGTGTTTGATATATCCATATTGGGCTGACAATGTTTTACTCGTATGTTTATTTTTTTTTTAATACAGACCTGCCATTTTAGGACAATGAGCTTATTGGCTTGGTGCCAAGGAGTTTTATTTTTTTAATACAAATTCAGTTGTATGTCATAAATCAAAAATGTTCAGCCACTCCTGCTTTTTCTTACAATGCAAATGTCCCTGTTATACTGCGTTTGTGTTCCCATTGAACGAGTCAGTGTTTACATCCATGTAGAAAGAGTGACACTCACATGCTTGTTATACACAATTGACCAATTGAAGTAACTCACTATCATTTGGCGTCGTGCAGCATTTTCATGCTCCTACGAGTCTTGGTTTCGGCAAACTCTTATAACTGCACAAACTTGTCGTAAATGACTTGCTTTAACGTGATGACTGCCACCTGTTTACGAGGAGGTCATTTGTATAATCAACACCCCAAAAATAAGTTCCACTCCATTTGAATTAGAATTACCGCCTCGAGGTTGTATGCCTCCGCTAACCAGTCACTTTCAAGTTTATATCTATCTATGTCAGTCCAAGATGTCATCATTTTGTCATTTGATCCTATTAGACAGTTGTGCAATTGTCATAATTAGCATATGAGTTCTTGAGTTACGGCCAAAAAACTATTTTGTGAGCTCCCAGTGACCTTTGACCACCAAAATCTAATCAGCTCGTCCTTGAGTCCAAGGGGATGTTTGTGCCAACATTTGAAAACAAGTATCTCCAGGTGTTCCTGAGACATCGCGTTGACAAGAAAGGGGAGGACGTATGTACATCTTTTG
Organism: Bovichtus variegatus; assembly: GCA_943593645.1. Classification (NCBI taxonomy): domain Eukaryota; kingdom Metazoa; phylum Chordata; class Actinopteri; order Perciformes; family Bovichtidae; genus Bovichtus; species Bovichtus variegatus. The sequence goes on from CALSCE010010634.1 coordinate 4,502,928, forward strand.
GGTTACCTGAGCAGACATCAAAAGAGTTGTTGGTGTACTGGGCGATGGAGCCGTGTGTCTTATGGATAACATCTGGACAGAGTGCTGTAGCCAAAGTGCCGAGATGCTGCCACCTTGGTGCTGAGATGGTGGAGTGGACGGAGACAGAAGAGAAGATCAAATTAAATACACTTGGGCTCCCTTGTTCCCTCTCATAGACTCTCTGACAGTCATAGGCAGACACAAAAACATGTCAGCGGTGTGGTTGTAAATACGGTACCGTGTGACGACTCATACAGACAAAAGTACAGACTTCCTTGCCCTGCTTCCTTCTCGTTAAAGTCACAAAGTCAAAGTTAAGCCCGGCGGTGTGTGAAGGTGATCTGGTCCGATAATCAGCTGTTGACCAGATAAACGAAGTGTGAGATAAGGACACGACAGCACAGGGCACAGGGGACCAAAAGCGTCCAAACTATTTATTGGTGTCTACTAGGGCAGACACATTATCAATGGTAGGCTTTCTTCCTATAGAGATAAGCAGGTGTAAATAAAAGATAATGCAAGTACAACACACGACAGCGGGGGAATGACACTGTGTATGTCTTAAGCGTTCCAGACCAAACAAACGTGACCTTCATAGCAGAGATGATGGGTTGGTGATGTGGCATGTATGCGGCTTTTCGCTAAAAGGAGAGTTCACATTTAACATACATTTGCTTTGTGTGGTTTTTATGGTCTGAATACATTGACAGTTCAATTTAATGTTTAACCCACACTGACATTTGAATTCAGCCTATACAGAAGCATCAGAAGGCAATGACTGCCCAGGGCTTGTGAAAATCCCATTACGTAATTATTGGGCACATCAGGGCACGTATTTTGTAATGATGGATATAAAGGAGCACACACACTCACGTACTTAACGGACAGGCATCCCACTAACCATTAGTACAGAATGCAGGATTTACACTCTGGGCCATGTTTGATTTTGTAAGTCAAATTTTGTATAATTTACACGACTGCCACTGACATTACATGCACACTGTAATGACAGTTTAATGTTCCGCCTGAGCAAAGGAGAGAAAAACAGAGAACGTGATGCAAACACAAAACAGAAATTGGTGAGTGATCGTAAGAATCATAATTAAAAAAAAATTGTTGTAAGAAACATAATATATATATAATATCTGTTGTCGTCTAGTCTGTCAGGATTTGACACATACACACCCACACACACGTAAATGGCATAAACAGCCACCAACACTTCATCTTCCTCAGGGTACAGTTACCTCATCACCCAGTCTGAGCAAAGTGTAATTAGCACAGCAGTGCCTTATTAAAAGTTATTATTTAGATAGAATGTCCGTTGACCTTCATTATGAAACTGGCTACTTCCCTTTGTTCCCTTTCTCCCTGTATGTGTGTTAGTTGGCAATATTTATATATATATATATCAACAATGGCATGGATGAATAATGAAACATTACAATTTTAAGCATGATCCCAAAAGCATATTCATGACAAAGAAGGAGAATGTCTCGTATGGATCGACACCAACAGGGCTTTAAAGTGTTTATAGCCCTGTAAGTGTCGATCAATATGAGACATTTCTTTGTCTTTTAGAATTCAAATGTTTTTTTTATTACAATTTCTACAGTGGAGACAAAGGAATAAGAAGAAGCCGTGGCAAACATAAAGACTGCCAAAGAAAAATGCTGATCATGGAATGGAAATGATGGATTTTAGAATCCTCTTTTAATGGTCACACACATGTACACAGCACACACAGTGACATTCAGACTCTGCATTTGACTCATCCTGGTATTAGGAGCAGTGGGCTGCTATTATATATACAGCACCCGGGGATCAGTGTGGGGGTCTGGTGCCTTGCTCGGGGGCACCTCGGCAGTGCCCCTGGAGGTGAACTGGAATCTCTCCAGGAACCAGTCTACACTCCATACTTTGTTTCTTCTGGGACTTGAACCGACAAGCCTCTGGGTCCCAAGCCAAAAAAATCACTGTTATGACAATCTGACATTCTACAGTCCGGTTTATACTTCTGCGTTGAATCTACGCCACAGCCTGACGTGCACCTCCCCAGAACTGTAACTACATGTCCCGGCGACGCGCAGAGCGTAACAACTTTGATTGGTCCGTTTGGTAGCTAAGGTAGCTGCTGCAGCCTAGTATTAGCTAGCCAAGCTAGCTGATCATTACCCGCATAACTTTGTCGATGTATTTGTGTACTTCCAACAATGCTGGTCATAGGCATTTTGGTGGGCTAATAAATTCAACATTCAACATTTATTAGCTCTAACGCCAACATGATCTGCTCAGTTTTAGTCGCCATTGTTTGAAGTACACAAAGAAACTTGTAGTGTTTTGGCAGTGTAATTATTGCTCTACCCTAATATCTACATCAACGTCTGACAGTGATTGATCTTATTAGAACATACAGTAAAGCAGAATTATGGCAGGGTTTGCTCATTTATTTAGCTTCCAAGAAGAACTTCTTGCTTGCAAAAATGAAAGTTTCAAACATAAAGAATGAAGGTATTGGAGGGTGTCGAGGAAAATATAGCAACCCGAGTTAAAAGAGTCATGTTAAATTGACTTGAGTCGTTCTGATCATTATCTGAGCTGCTTGTTTAACCCCCTGCTTTGGTGGAACTATTTGATCTGCAGGAATACTGAAAAGTTACAAACATTATTTATTTATAGACTGTCAACAAACAACAGACAAACTCTCGATATGCTATTTTTCTCAGTGACAAAGGTATTTATTCTAGCCAGTTTTGGATGTTTGGCATGGTCTAACTTTAATGTGTGTGTGTGTGTGTGTGTGTGTGTTTGGGTTTGAGGGCAGTCCTGCAGGCACTGATGTTCTCAGGAAGCACAGTGGGACATGTTGGAGACGATTCAGAGAAGTATGCACAAATCTAGTGTCTCACGAATGGCACAGTGCCCCGGGCACAGCATCGCGTCTCCAATTAGAACAGCGGGAAAGCAGGCACCCTGCTACATCCTCTACTACACACACAGCTGTAAGTTCCGGTTCCTCTACAAAATAGATCATGCCAGAATTCTTACAGAGTTTAGAGTTTGAAAACTTTCTATGAGAGGATGTGTTTTTATTTCCTGGCAAGTTTGAGCTGGAAAACCCAGTCTCTAATACTCATGAGTGAACTCTGACTAACTGACACAAAAACAGATTTAATCATCACTACATTCCTTTACGTACCTTGAAAATGTATCTTTGGCCAGTTATCCACTGAAATGAGGAAATTATACCAATTAAAAATCAAGACGTTTAACTGTTTTTAAATAGTTTTAGTGCATATATTCTTTGAAGCAGGGGTATTTGTGTCTCTCGGTCTGTGCGTTCTAGACGAAGCGAGTGAGACAGACAGTTTTCTCTCCATGAGCGAGACAGGTGTTTTTTGACTCTATTACATATCCTGGGATGAAGTCTGGTCAAACTGAGCAACGAAGCGGTGAGAGAGTGAAGGACGAAAGGTTAAAGTCAATCTCATTGTAATTTTGACTCAATGAGAGAATAATGAGCTTAAACCTCACAGGGATCTGTTAATCATGCCACCTCCTTGACATTGTGGAGTCAAGGACTAATGTGCATTAACCCTCCAAGAATTGCATGCAGTCACTGGACAATTTAGCTCTCTATTGTAGTACTGTATCATTTTCTAGGTAGGGGTCATACACTCAGGGAATTTGTATTTAATATGGTTCTTGGTGAGTGGCTTCAGTAACAGTGCCAGTCAGGCCACAATGCAGCTGATCGGGCTGCAGATCGCCTCCACAGTGTAGCAGCGGCTAGCAAAAACAAAGAGCTGTGAGGAGAAAACGATGAGTCTCGCCAAAGAGAACGAAGTGACAGTGATTTCACTTCACTCTCCACATGTGAGAAAAGTTCTGACAAAGCAAAAAATGCAAAAATGGCACAATTATACCTACAAAAACGCAACTTTTATGCCGTTATCATTTTAAATGTAATATATGTCATTTATATGTATATTATCTGAGAACATTTCTCACTTTTTTCTAAAATGTCACTATTTTGTAACATGATTAATGTAATAAAAAAATATCTAGATGCAATCCTAGTCATGTTTGCACAGTTTAATGTTAAAGCCCAACTAGAGTTTTTTTTAGTTTGTGTTTGAGTTTAACAAACATGGTTTCTTTAAGCTTTAGCAAGAAACCTTTCAAATACTACAGCAGCATTATTTACAGCCTACATATAGTGATACATATTAATATCAACCAGCTCTGCCACAGTGAACAAGCTGAGGATGGTCTTTAATCGACTTTACAGGCACTCAGGAGGTATTGACTTCATGTTGAGTTAGCAGGCGACCGGCCAGCCTGATATATGGATGCCTTTATCGATACATCAGACACACACACACACACGCACTCTTGTACCCATACACTAAAACAGACAGGCAACATGCCCTGATACTCCCTCCCCCACACACACTCAAATAGTACACAAAAATAACAGATGGGTATACACAACCTAACACTCAGTCTCTCTCTCTCACACACACACACACACACACACACACACACACACACACACACACAGACACACCTGTCGGGTTCTATGGCGGGGATGGATGGTGATAGATGGTGGCTGCTTGTCAGGTTGTCTCTCTAGCGCTGGTCTAATGAGGCGACACACAGTCCTGACTGACACAACCAGATCAGCGGGGTCAAAGACAAGTTCAGGAAATATTAACCCGTATCCATAAATAACCACAAAGTATCGGAGCAGACCCACAGAGAGAGGCTGAGACACTTTCTCAATATCACGTTTTTTGATTGGAGAGCCAAGAGCAAGTTTCTCTTCTGTTTGATTTACTCGACCGGGTGGGTCTGATGAAAAGTGTCTCCATTAAATCATTTTCTTTACACTTAAAGCACACAAACACAGACTTGAGAAGAGGTCTAATCAGGGGAGCAGTGGGAGTACAGTGTAATGGAGGCGCTTTAACAATCCACTTCAAGAAACGTTTTTTTGTTTTGGTCAAAACGTTCTCTAGACGGTGCAGTTTTACGCTTGTGGGAAGGTTAGTCATTTGAGAGTGGGCAGCGAAACATCACTGAACACACAAGCAATATGGTCAAAAATCAGACTCTTACACATAAATGATTAAAGTCAGGGTTCCAACACATTTTCTATTTCAAAATGTCATACTTTTCCAGACTTAAATTTTCAGACTTCTCTGATTTAGACATCAGAGAATAAATAGCTAGATGTTTTTCTAATTGTTTTAAAATCCAACTGTTATCATGTATATTACATTTTAATATATATACGCTATTATGCTATTATATTGCCAAATAATTGCCAGAAGACTGTAGCTCATACAAACCATCTAAAACCAAGCCCAGACAAGTCCGATGTGCAGCATTTTACTTAGGATGCAATGCTAAAACAGTGCAATGTTATTCAGTTTCTGCCATATAAATTGAAATAACTGCATACAGTCAACAAATACAGAATCAGAAGGGAAGTGCATGTACAATTCACCAAGGAACTAGAAAAGAGAACTAAAGTCCATAGAATTTGCGATGCACGCCTAACTTCTTGCCATGCTTTCGACGACATCAAGCTCGCTGTGGCCCGCGCGCTCATGCAGGGTAAACATTTTGGCTGTGCTAGCTGCTTACGCCAAACGCCATGAAAATCACCCCGCTGGTGTGATCAACTTATTTTGAAAGCAATTCAGATTTTTATATTTTAGAGAATAGAATATTTTTCCATCCTCTTTTTCCACACTTATCCTAAACATTCAATTCGATCCATTTATATTTTAATTGTGTATAACAAACCCACACGTACATGCACACTTTGGAGGAGAGCAACACTCACTGATACATAAACAATTTCAGGACATGAGAACAACAAAACAGCCCTTGAGGAGAGTCACTTCTTTATCTTCTTGTTTTAATATCCACTAACATGCCAGCACTCCCACTGCCAAATGTATCATACACTTAAGGGACACACCCGGCACAACAATGACTGGGGAAAAGAGCTTCCTACACGCAAAATGAAATTTAAAAAAAAGGTATCTTTTTTTATTTCATATTGCGGCTCTTCTAGGAGCTTCCTTTGAAAACTTACAAGCAAAAAAAATGATCTCCACAAACACTCCGAGGCATGCAATATTATTTCCATGTTTTAAACATTCAAAGCACCTCTACCCTACCTGACTTCATTTCACTTGCTAATTAAATTTAGCTGTTATCAGGGGTTTAATTAAACACACTTGACGTTGAAAGTAAGCAGAACACTTTTCTGCGTGTAAATGAAATAGGCTGGGTTGCACAGTGTCTGTCTTTATGTCTGTGTGTGTGTGTGTGTGTGTGTGTGCATGCTTTGTTACACCTTATTTGTCCTGCTGCAGTGCTGCCTGAGTGTTGCAGATAAGGGTGAGTGGCAGAGTCATCATATTCTGCATTGCACCATTCAGCAATTCAGAAACAAAGGCAACATGCAAATAATATGCAAGTGCAAAAGACACAAGGACACACACACACACAAACAGACAGGGACAAGGCACTCGTTCAAATGCTGTCAAAAGCCACACATTAATCCAAGAAAACACAACTGCCTTCAACTTCAAAGTGATACACTGACTCGGGGGTCACTCACAACTCTTTTTTTTTTTTACTGTGCAGGGGTAATGTGGGGTACTCAGTCAGCTCCGAGACTGGGAAGTTAAAGGTTCAAGTTCGGGTGCAGCCTGGTTAAAGATGAGAGTTGGAAGTGGAAAAATTAATTATTCAGATTTCTCTCCCCCTTCAAGTCGTCTTTGAGGGGGGAAAAAAAGCACTGAACCCCGAGCCGTAATTGTGTCTTTTGATTTAGTCGTTTATTTAAAAGGGCATACTCCTTAATGAATTTCCGGCAGTAAGACAGCCGGAATGACACAAGTTAGTTACAACTGCTGCACTGTGGCTGTATAGAACAGCTATGGTGGGAATTTATGAGGCAATAAGTTGCTGTGATAACTTGGTCTGGCCTGGGTAAATAAAAGTAGAGCGAAAGTTATTCTGCAACAAATTAGCCACTGACTGAGCACATTTGAACAAATCCTATCACGCGTCCGATGTCTGCTCTGTCTCACCTCTCCAGAAGAGGTTATCAAGAGCAAATTGAAATTGCTTTCACCACTTGAGTGCTAATGGTTTTAAGGATGACTGAAGGGTCAACACCAGCTATCAAGAGTCCCATCTCTTTCACTGTTTATGGTCTTGTGAGCTGTCGCTGGCGCCCAGGGTGCTGAATAGCAATTGTGGCTCTTTGCTAGGTGACTCATAAAGCAGCGTTGTAGGCAAGAGCGGAGATCGTTGGCTGGTTAAATGTGAAAAATAATGTAAAAAGATAGAAAATTGCATGCACAGCTTACAAATAAAGAATACACCGTGAGATCAAATGTGTTGAAGTAGTCAGGTTGTGCTTTACCCGGTCCAACCAGTAGAGGAGGATGTTGTTCAACTCTTCATTTGATTTTAAATTAACTTCTGGTTGCAACTCAACTCCTAAATTCTATTAATACTTGAAACTTGAATAATTTACAGAATACTATAAAGAAGAATTTCCTCATTTGCCTTTACTGTTTCCCCGGTCCTTCCATTTTCTACTTTCCCTTGTTCAAAGTTACTCCCCACTTTCATTGCACCAAGCCTGACACCTAGCCTGAGGTCACATTTGTCTTTTAACACAATCTCTCCAGCTTGCTCCCTTATCGGCCTCCCAATCCCTGTGTCATAAGGCCAGGACTGTTAATGTGGCACCCTGGGGCTGCCACTGGAAGTCACTGCAAAGTCATAACTCTGAGACAGCTCAGGGTAGAGACCATTACAAAGAGCCCAGGCTCACATTTTAATCTATATGTCACCAGAACTTTAATTTAATTTAGTTCTTTGGATCCTACATATTCTTTGGAGATGATAACACATACCTTACAGTCAATTTATTTTGAACATATTTTGAGGATGAAGTGTAGAATAACATTGTAATGGGCTGTGTAACAATGCCGACAGTGATCCTAATGGCTTTGCTTTTTACTGACCCTTTCGTTCTGATTAAAATGAAGGCAGCAAGAGATAAAGTAGAGCATACCAACACGCACACACAAAGAAAAAAAAATGTAATTAACACGGCCCATACCTCCTCAGACTCATTAATGATAATGAAGGTGACCTCGCTAGAAAATTACATTCCGGTCTAATCTTGTTGATTTTCTCTCACCTTACACTTAAAACGAAAACGCAGCACTTGAAGAAAAAAAACAAAAAAAAACCCTTAGTTGGTGGTTTAGAGACAGAGTGCATAATTTACAACGTTAGACCACTTTAACGTGATACATCAACGACTCAAACAGCTATGCATGATAGCTAACAGTGTGTTTTGCCGAGTTTTGGCCAACCTGAAAAGGCGGTTAGTGGTGCCGTATATGTTTAAGTCAGGATGCAATACATACTCGCACAAGAAGAAAATTCTTCACGTCATAACATCATTACCGGCGTTCATGCATTGCTAACATGAAAAAAGTGGCAATAAAATACCTCACTGATACATGAGAGTCAAACGTAACGTAACGTAAACTAATCTTTATTTAACTAAACTAAAAGTCTTTCTTTGGAGGTAAATAACACTCTAACATGGCTCCCTCCGTACATAGTTCTCCATTTCCCAAGATTACTTCAGAAAGGGATCCAGCATTGTTTCCTGGCAACAATGGTAAACACCTACACTTTGTTGAGGAAGGCATTATGTAAACGTTCCATGGACAGGAACAAGAGTGAACAAGTATGAAAGCAGACCAGCAGGCAGAACCATTGTGAAAAAAGGCCTGAATATGTTTCGCTAAAGCGTATTCAAGTTATGTCAAAGCATTTAGGATCACCCAAACACTGCAAAGCCAGCTGCATTTTGCCGAAAAAGCTTGGCGGAACCCCTCATGAATCAAGGCAACATGCCAGATTTAGTCAGCAGCACATTGAACACCCATAGGTGATATACGAAACAGAATTCCAGACATAAATTACCTAAATATGGAAAACATCTACTGTAATATGTACATGGCAAGAGATGCCTTCACAAGTGTGGGAAATGGAAATCAGAGCAGGTGGAGGCCAAGGGAAATCAGCACAATCAGCAACAACAGAATGTAAAAAGTACAGGAATTAGCAGCGGCATGTTGCACAGATAAGTGACAAGTCATTCTCCACCTTCAATTTTTCATTTATCTTGTGTTTTTTTTTTCTCTGTTTGTCTTCAGGAAGTGGAAAATGAGGTCAGTAATCAGGGAACAGGTGTTGGCAAACGGTCAGCCGGATCATAGATGACCCTAGTATGACGCGCATCGACCTCAGTCTCAGGTGTCTTTCCTGAAAGGTGAGGTTAGGGGAAGGAAGAGGAGGAGGAGGAGAGGTGGGAGCAGATGAACCAGCAACAGAAGGAGGGAGGGGGAGAAAGATAAAGAGCACAGAAGAAGGGTGCTGCTGAAAGATCTTCAAAAAAAAGTTAGAAATCATGCCAACACGAATCTTGTGGGAGAAGAAAGTACTTTACATAGAGATGACCCTGATCTGTTGGAAAGACTTAGCGATGGAGGGAGGAGCGGACAGTTGGGACGAAAGGCTGTTCTGATCTATTCTTGTCCCGACCCCACCATCCCCCCTTCAGACCCGCGCACTGTGAAACCGGACCTCAGAACCGCCCTTTGGAATGGGGGGGGGGGCTTGATGTAAGAGGGGGCTTGTGCTGTGTTTTAGTACCCGGGGTCATAGCGGACAAACTCATGTGTGAAGATTTGATCACTTTGAATCAACCGTCTCTCTGTATCTAAGCCTGTTTAACATAGAGAGTACACATGGCTGGCAGGCAGACTCTTTATCACTCTAGCCAAGGAGGTTATGTTTTTGGCTGTTTGTTTGTTTGTTTGTTTGTTTGTTTGTCTGTCTGTCTGTAAACAGGATTACAGAAAAAAAAAACTACTGGCACGACTTACATGGAACTTGGTGGAAGGGTGTAGCGTGGGCCGGGGAAGAACCCGTAACATTTTGGAGAGTATTGCGAACCACGAGCGGATACACAAATAATGTTTCACTTTCGAGAACATTGCGAGATAGGGCTTTTTTCAAAAGAGCAACAACTCGGAAACAGCTTTCAACGTGTTGTTTAAACACTATGATGTTGTTTCCACATTACAGCTTAAAGCTCATGAACACGCCAAAAGCCCGAAGAACGACTTCCCAACTCGGGGAATGGGACCATCTGAGGAGCATGTGAATGCACCGTCGGCCTTGGTGGAGGTCTGCGCTCTACGAGTGCCATTCTAGTTAAGTCTTGTTGCCCGATGAATTTGCAACAAATAGGGAGCAGAGAAAGATATAAAGCATATGAAAATCATCCACCCTCAGAGAAAAACAAGCAATCCACCACCAATCAAATGATAATATTTGCCATGAAAAAGATAAAGCGTGGGTCTTCATAAAAAAGAAAAGAAAAAAAAAAGGCTCATGATGAGTAATACACCAGCTCTTTGCTGAGAACAAGAGAAGCACAGATGCCAAAGATAAAGATGATCATTGCTTTCATGTCCAAACACACGCAATCTCTCGTCCCTCAATCACAGTCACTTTAAAATAATTGCCACTGACTGCGACACAGATGGACACACATTTCTGTTTTGCTTTTTTAAGAAAAATCTCCCTCCTTACAAATCAACCAACATAAAATCCAACACTGATCATACTTTATGTCTTCAATAACGCACTCTGCTCTGCATGAGTGTTACAAGGTCCCGTCACTCCTCATAATGTCCCTCCATAGGCTGTAATCTTGTAAAAAATTGTACTGTGTATTTCTGTCAGCCCATTTGCAAAAAGCAATCAACTCGAGCGTCTGTAAAAAAACAAAACACAAGTACCCATAAAAGACAGCGCCTTAAAAAGAGTGACCCTGAAAATAATCTTGGACGGGCTCCCTCCCTCTGCACACACGATGCACAGTGGGATGCTGATGCTTAATCTCAGCCCTCTCCATCCCGTCCCAAATTTTCGCTCAGCCTGCATCGATGCCTCATCCACTTCCTCCTTCCGCACCACACACGCACACGCACACACACAGTAGTGCCCAGAATAGATTAATCTCGTGTGCGACAGTACAGCAACTAATACGTCCATCGGACATTTGTGCTCTGCCTTGCACTTCCTCACATATCTTAATATCTATGACAACATTTCAATACCCGTCGGGCTTTTACATAACGGAGCCTAAGGTAACTATTGAATAAAGAATAAAGCGAGACTAGTGGTAAATAAGTGGCGTTCAGAGGTAAGGCATTTTGAAAACAGCAGCCTTGCCAGTTCAGCTTTTCCAATGGCCCCCTCTTTTGGCAAGCAGTAGGAGTTGAAGCACTTGGCGTCTAAACTGCGGACACAGAGAAGTGGCATGCTGGACATGTTGTTTACGACCCTGAAATAACTCGTAATTACTGTATTTACATGACAGCGATTGTGTTGTTGTGTCAGTTTGAATTGTGTTAGTTATGTGTGTTGTCAGTCAGGCTTGGCTGGTTACCTGACAGTCGATGTTGCTTGGTGCTCACTCGGTTGGTGTTTTGGACCGTGCAGCAGAGGTGGAGCATGGCAAACATGGTGAGGATCATCACCACACTCTGGAGCAGCAGGGTGAGCTCAAACTGCTTCCCTATCCTGCAGGGACGCAACCGAAACAACAAAGACATTCCAGAGTTTACAGAGTTGATATGGGAGAGAACTTATAGAATACAATCAAAAAATGACACTAGAGACGATAGCTTAATATGGCCTTTGAAATAAAAGCAAGGATGACTGCAACGAATAGATAAAGCATGTATACGCCACAGTTCACGCACAATACTACAGTATACTACTCAATTATAAGGGTTTTATTACAGGACATGTCATACAGGCTATACGCGGCACAGAATGACCTTTTAAATAATATAATGTTCCGACCACATTCTATAAAAAGTCTTTTTTATTCCCCTCTCTGTCTCTCCTGTCGGAACGATGACCTGTGCTCTCTGATGTGTAAAATAAAGCCTTTGTAAAGTCTCTAAGATTATAATCAATCTAATTATATTCTGTGATTCTATTCATATTCCTTTCATTTCTGACCCCGAGACTGATCCTTGTACATGGTCTGCGCCCTCCAAAGGCAAAAAGAAATAAATCTGAATGACAGAGAAAAAGTCCTATCATATGAAAACACAGGCCGTCTGTTCCTTACCAGAAGAAGATGCGCAGGATGTTGGCGATGAGCAGCACCAGGCAGACTCTGGTGGAGAAGCCCTCGCTGTTGCTGCTCCTCTGGATATCCTGGTACTGTGGCACATAGGGCAGTGCTCCCCCGAACACCATGAGGCAGGACGCCATCCAGGACAGCAAGGACCACGAGTCCTCCATGTCCTCTTCCTGCAGAACCACCTCTGCATCCATCACACCGAGGGGAAGCTCAGGGGTGTTCAGGGGGTTTAGAGGTTGCACCTGAGAGGCGGCAAAAGGAAAGCAACATAATGAGAGGTCAGCAGAGTTATCACTGATGGATGGTGAGGTAGCCAGAGGTCAATAACAGGCTCTGAAATTCCTCAAGAGCCCAACAGCAGTAAAATGTATTAAGCTGATTATTCCTAAATACCCCAGTCATGTATTGACCAGTTTGTTTTTTGCCTGTTTTAAATAACTGTCCCCGCCGACTACATAATACTCTCTCTCAACACTAAAAACACTCATTAAAGCAAGACTATGGTAAAATCTATATGACCAATATGCAGACTCACTGAAGACATGGTTGACATGTCACACAGTAAAATAACAAAATCAATCAACAGCAATCAATGATGGCTGAGTTTAAAGCTGCAACAGTTAGCCGACGAATCGCTTCGTCGATCGACAGAAACGTAATCGCCAACTATGTTGATAATTGACGAATCGTTTTAAGTTTTGTATTTTATTTCAGCCTCTCAATTGTGGAGATCTCCTTCTTTTCTTCGGTTTTACATCATATTAAAGTGACTATCTTTGGATTTTGAACACCAACATTTTATAGACCAAACAATTAATCGATTCATCTTGAAAATAACCTGCAGATGAATCAATAATAACAGTAATAATAATAAATAATCGTTAGTTGCGGCCCCAGCTGAATTACATTGAGTTCAGGGTCCAGGTTCTGGGCACGCTGGCTCACTGTCACAGCTTACTGAGACACTTGAATGGAACAGAGCCATCGCTAATGCGATTATTAACACCTGTGCTGTTCCTACTATATGACAGCGTGACTGCATTCTTGACGGATTATAGAGTATAGAGCATCTCTTAACGTGTTTAGGCTGAGCACGCCAGCATTTATTTTTTCCCCACATTTTGTTACCAACCCTTGACAAATCAGTCAGGAAATCGAATTTCCCTTTCCGACCGATTACTCCGTCAAAACAGGTGTAATTCTTTAATTTTTTTTTTTATTATTCTTGTATTTTACTCATTTAATAAAACATTTGGCAATTAAAGCTTTAAAAACTCTACTTTTTTTTTTTGCTTCTTTGCCTTTTACGTTTTTATGTATGCAGCATGTTAAGTAATGAAATTATATGACAGATTTTTCAAACAAAATTGAAAACAATTCGTAGTTGAGACCCAAATGCACATGCAGTGCATGCAGAATGTGCACATATACACCTGAAGATAAAGGCTCTGTGAATAGAAACTTGTGCAACAAGTAAACATACAGACCTGCGTACTGTATGTGCTACTATGTATAAACACAGGCTCTTAGGGTTCCCCACAATTGTAATGCAACTGACTTAATGTGCAGAGTTAGCAGAGGAGTTATCTGACTATAGAAAGATTATTATGTAATTTCAATTGTTAAGTTCTTATACACCTGCACCTGGAGCTCGCAAAATGACTTTTCTCTATCATTATATAAACATGACTGGTGAGGAAGGCTTGAACATTTTACAGAAAGGTACACGTGTGTCTGTTTTATGAATTAGCAGCCACATAGCCAGACTGGGATGACAGGTGGGGATTTGAAGTCAAAGACGTGGAAACGCCCCACAGAGAGAGCAAGAGGAGTGCCAGGAAAAGTTAAATAGCCAACATCCAGTGAAGGCAGAGATGACAGGCGGGTATTGGGGGCACCGCTGAGGTGGGAGGTGTCAGTATTAACAGTGGAGATAACAAGTCAAGGCCTGTGTCTCCTCCTGCTAACTGACTTCTCTGTGACAAATACACTACAGGTCCTTCACTCTGAGTGCTCCCACAGTTAAACACATATTATGTCCTGTCTGCAGCACAACTAGTTCAGGTACTTGAGTTCTCTAATCCTTAAAATAGTGGTGTTTTGTGCTAGCAGGCATTGTTGAGGGGATAATAACAAAGGTCAGTAATTCCCACTTTCTCCAGAGCACTCTGCAGAACAAATAGGGTGATTCATTACAGTTCACACGATGTGATTTTGTATTACAGACAAACAACTCCTTCCAACCTTGGAAATGGCATGTGGACATGTTTGATTCAAGAGCCAGTGTGTTGCTGTGTTCACAAAACCTACAAATTCTGAGCAAATAGTGATTTGTGTGTGACTGTGTGATGCCTCTTGTGGCTGTGTAGTAACATTAGTGTCTCTGAACATTGTCAAATCTGAAACAGACGGCCAGTATGAATGTAAACTGCTTTGCTCCCAGACATACTGTGTGGCAGTCAGTGTTGGCTGGCAAGTCACTCAGTAAAGCTCAGAGAGCCATTTAACGCACTAGGAAGAACTACAGCCATGACAAAATAAAATCAAAAAAGTCACCAAGTTCTCGGGTGGTAACTTTATATCAGCCTCGGTGTGATTGCTGAGAGAAGGCTATTTCAACACAACAGGAGATGCAGCTGTACATGGAGCACCGGGAGTCACCCAGAAGATGAACGGGGTCTGATTACTCATTAGACATCTGTTATTTCTCATAACTCAGCTGTAAGTAAGGACAGAATGACGTTAATATTCTAGCAAAGACCACACTGCTTTGGAGGATAGAGCCAGGCGGGTGGATCTGGTGATGCAAAAGCCAATTCTCAATTTATCGACACCTGAGTGTATGTCTCCCTGTCATTTCTGTAGAGCAGTGATACTCAATTTACGGACCAGATAGGGTGCCGGGTGGCCCGCTGAGCATTTTCTAATACACAATGAAAATAAATTGATTCGCAATGGGATATTATTGTACTTTTAATGTAAATAAGGTGCCAGAGTACGTAACAAAGCATCAAAATAGACATATTGACTTTTTTTTCCTTCTAATTAAACAAACAAAAAAAAAGTTTATAGTATACGTTTATGAACCACTCATCGCCCGTTTGAGTGATTGGATGATGGTAGATGTTACAGCTATGCTTAATGTTGTAAAAACTCTTTCAAATGTTACCAAAGCATTTACAACTAATATGCAGTTGCAGATATTAAATGCAGTGAAAAATATCTGAGTTGTTTGTCATATAGACATAGTGTCAATTGGGGCCAAGCTAATAAGTTAAACTAATAAGTCATTTAATTTAAAAAAATTACTTATTATATAAATTTGTTTATTAACTGCCTCCTTCGTCCTTCATCACAATTTTGCAAGTGCCCCAGGCAAAGTAAATTGAGTATACCAGCTGTAGAGCAAAATGAATGCAAAACAAAGTGCAGCCCTTCCAACATAATCTATAAAAAGTGACTGTTTACAGGTTTCCTACAGTTAAACATTACTCAAGAATTTAACAATCAAAGGCGTTTTCAGCTATTTCCTTCTGCCTGGGTGTGTGAGTAAACCATCACGCACACACTCTCTCACTCTCTCACACACACACACACACAAACACACACACACACCACAAGAGCCTATAAACTACTAAATGTGTTGGGCCACCTCTAGTAACAGGACATGCTGTTATGCAAGCAAAGCATAGCTTCATGGGGTTGGGTCACTAACATGCCTGAACATACAGGCATCAATGTTGGGCTACTGGGCAACCTGAGTAACAGCACACAAAGAAACAGCTATTACACCGTCAGGTTACACTGTTGTAGATTGAAATTAGTTTACAGAGTAGGTTGAACTTGTGTTATGTCGAATGCACAGGGTCATTCTTGTTTAAAAAAAGAAAAAAGCGCGCTCACAGCACGCACAATGTATCGCCCCTGATACAGACTTTATGTGTAATAAGCAGAATTTAAGATTCAACGTTTTTTAAAAGGTAAACCGTGGACAACTTCTAACATTACTCACCAGACGTCTTCTTTCACGTTCCTTCACCTTGTAAAAAAAAAAACACTCACACGGATGTTCCAGCGTCAAAACACAGTGGGTTCCCTGGCAGCTCCAACTTTCAAATCCTAACTCCCAAGGAGGATAAATGTGCACGCGCATGCAGGCATACACACAAACGCGCGCACAGATACTTTCAGACATACCAAATTCCAGCATGAAGCATGAAGGTCGTTCGGGCACTTAATGGGATGCAGCCTCTGGTGAACAGATGCTGAGTATGAGTGGCGTTTATGGTCTTCTTGAGGCCACAAGGGGTTAAACACAACAACTAATTACTGTACATGCTCCTGATTAAAAACTCAATGTTCCACATTTCTTAGCATCGTCTCACAGCTCTCGCGAGACTCTGTGTTCAGGAACAGCTGACTGTGCTGTGGGTGGTGCGAGCGAGGGGCTGCTATCTATTTCGAACAGTTACAAACCTGATCGGCTGACAGCGTTTTGAATTTTAGTTCTGTTTGGGCACTGATAATAGTTTACATCACAACATGGCTGAGACGGATCCCAAGTCGGTGCAGGACCTTACCAATGTGGTGAGTCGCGACCGTAATGGCAAGCTAGTGTTAGCTACAGCAGCCTAGCTAGCAATGGCAATACGAATGCTAACGGTGACAAGCTATCTTTAGTGGTTAGCTAGTTTGCAAGAAAATGTTAGTCAGAGTATAGTGCATCTGTAGCAGTTGTTATTTATTTGTTATTACAATAAAATAAGTGAATGGGCTCGGTGTGTTCAACTCGTTTACTGATGCCAGAACGCCCTGACTTGTGTTTAGCACGTTATGTAACGTTAATGGTCAATTGGGCTTTTACATGACATCACCAAATCACCACGGAGTAAACCGCATAGCGTTACATGGACACAAGTTGTGCTGATGTGTGACGTTACTTCTGTAGAGACTCTTGTTCCAGTCGCTAATGTCAATTTCCGACATATTGACTAATGTGCAGGTTCACTCACAGAACTTGCACAATGTATTGGTCAAATGTAATTTGACTTATTCTATTATATTGGGGTAATGTTTCCGAGTGTTGTCATGGTGATGAGGATTAAGAGTCGTTACATTTCAGTTACCCTCCCAAGCCTTTAAATATCTTTTGTGGTATTTTGTTTTCAAAATTCTTAATTTTTTCCTATGCACTTGTATTCCCATCATTTTTCTTTTAAAAAGTCTTCCTCAAGGGCGTCCACTTATACAAGTTTCTTTTTTAGTTAACCTTCCTTTATATCATGCTGCCTCTCGACATTGAGGAGTAAACTAGGTGAAAATAAACAGTTGATGAGTGGCACAGATTATGTGATGGCCCGCACCAATACAGAATAGTATCAATGTATTGTGTGCTCATTGTTCTGCGCATATGCTTATCACACTGAACTAAAGAATCATCTCCCCTGGTTACTGAGCTTTTACATTGTTGTCAAGGAAACTAGATACTTTTAACATTGTCCTGCTGCTTTTCTAAATCATTCAGACCACAGGCATGGTGCATTATAGTGGGAGTGCTGATGTTTTTCAGTGGCAGAGGTATTGTTAATAGTAAACAGTCCATTGATAGTGTTATCACTTAAAACCTCTCCATTGTGTCATCCCCAAATTAAACTGGTACATTTCATGTGTGGCTGCCATCAGTAAACCAACTTGAATCAGTAAATGCATGTGTGTGGTCTAATTGTTTCACTTACAGTATTTCTGCCGTTTGTTTCACAGGTCCAGACACTGCTGCAACAGATGCAGGACAAGTTCCAGACCATGTCAGACCAGATCATCGGGAGGAATATCCTAACTAATGACTCAAATTGACAAATATCTAATTAATTGAATAAGTGAATTATGGTTCCACATTTTAATGTAGTTTAAGCTAATATAATAATGGATTGGTGTCTGTCTCAAAGGTAAATTGACAGAGTGACCTTAGACATCATTTTGCCCATTTAAGAGTAACTTTGTGAATTCTTGTGTTTTTAATTATGTGCCTTAACCGCTCCTCCACTTGATGAGATGAGCACGCGCATTGATGACTTGGAGAAGAACATCGCCGACCTGATGACCCAGGCTGGTGTTGAAGAGATTGAGGCAGCACCGGAAAAGGCTAAAGAGGGTCAAGGCTCATAATGAAGGTGAGGTAGACCCCTCAGTGCAACACCAGTTTACCGTAATGACTTTTATTCATGCATTCCATTAGGCTGTGAAGTCTATGGTTTATGTTCCTCTTCCTGATTTGAGCCATGAATCATGAAAAGGGAACGTTCTCACCAAACTCAAAAATCCATATTTTTCCTCTTACCTGTAGTGCTATTTATCAATCTGGATTGTTTTGTTGCAGTGTTGGTAGATATCAGCCGTAGAGATGTCTGCCTTCTTTTGAAAAGAATGGAAATGGATTCCTCGTGATGCTCAATGCGACAAAAAAAATACATTTGAAAAAGCAATGTCTCTTTTTAGAAATCGTGACCCAGAAATCAATTTACTGCAGCAACTATTATCTTTCTACCGAACTACAGATTGATAAATGGTACTAAGAGGGAAAATGTGTATTTTTGATTTTGGGGTGAACTGTCCTTTTAAGAATATACAGCCATCTTGAAGATTGAATGACTGTCTTTTGCCTTTTAAATTTACATTTGAGTTAGGATTTTGTTAATTTTGCTTAGTCAGATGCATCCATCCATCCATCCATTTTCAACCGCTTATCCGGGGTCGGGTCGCGGGGGCAACAGCTCCAGCAGGGGGCCCCAAACTTCCCTTTCCCGGGCCACATTGGCCAACTCTGACTGGGGGACCCCGAGGCGTTCCCAGGCCAGTGTGGAGATATAATCTCTCCACCTCGTCCTGGGTCTTCCCCGTGGTCTCCTCCCAGCTGGCTGTGCCTGGAACACCTCCCTAGGGAGGCGCCCAGGGGGCATCCTTACCAGATGCCCGAACCACCTCAACTGGCTCCTTTCTACGCAAAGGAGCAGCGGTTCTACTCCGAGCTTCTCTCGGATGACTGAACTCCTCACCCTATCTCTAAGGGAGAAGCCAGCCACCCTTCTGAGAAAACCCATTTCGGCCGCTTTTACCCGCGATCTCGTCCTTTCGGTCATGACCCAACCTTCATGACCATAGGTGAGAGTAGGAACGAAGATAGACCGGTAGATCGAGAGCTTTGCCTTCTGGCTCAGCTCTCTTTTCGTCACAACGGTGCGGTAAAGCGAGTGCAATACCGCGCCCGCTGCTCCGATTCTCCGGCCCATCTCCCGCTCCGTTTTCCCCTCACTCGTGAACAAGACCTCGAGGTACTTGAACTCCTTCACTTGGGGTAAGGACTCATTCCCTACCCGGAGTAGACAATCCACCGGTTTCCTGCTGAGAACCATGGCCTCAGATTTTGAGGTGCTGATCCTCATTCCAACCGCTTCACACTCGGCTGCGAACCGATCCAGTGAGTGCTGAAGGTCACAGGCTGATGATGCCAACAGGACCACATCGTCTGCAAAGAGCAGCGATGAGATCCCAAGCCCACCAAACTGCAACCCCTCCTCCCCCCGACTACGCCTCGATATCCTGTCCATGAATACCACAAACAGGATTGGTGACAAAGCGCAGCCCTGGCGGAGGCCAACACCCACTGGGAACGAGTCCGACTTACTGCCGAGAACCCGGACACAACTCTTGCTTTGGGCGTACAGGGATTGGATGGCCCTCAAAAGCGCCCCCCTCACCCCATACTCCCGCAGCACCTCCCACAGTATCTCCCGGGGGACCCGGTCATACGCCTTCTCCAGGTCCACAAAACACATGTAAACCGGATGGGCATACTCCCAGGCCCCCTCCAGGATCCTTGTGAGAGTGAAGAGCTGGTCCGTTGTTCCACGGCCAGAACGGAATCCGCATTGTTCCTCTTCAATCTGAGGTTCGACTATCGGCCGAACCCTCCTTTCCAGCACCTTGGAGTAGACTTTACCCGGGAGGCTGAGCAGTGTGATACCTCTGTAATTGGCACACACTCTCTGGTCCCCCTTTTTAAACAGGGGAACCACCACCCCGGTCTGCCACTCCTTAGGCACTGTTCCCGACTTCCACGCAATGTTGAAGAGACGTGTCAGCCACGACAGCCCCTCCACACCCAAAGCCTTCAACATTTCTGGACGGATCTCATCAATCCCCGGGGCCTTGCCACTGTGGAGTTGTTTGACTACCTCAGTGACTTCCACCAGGGAAATTGCTGATGATCCCCCATAATCTTCCAGCCCTGCCTCTATCAAAGAGGGCGTATTAGTGGGATTGAGGAGTTCCTCAAAATGCTCCTTCCACCGCCCGAGTACCTCCTCAGTTGAGGTCAACAGTGTTCCATCCCTGCTGTAAACAGCTTGGATGGTCCCCCGCTTACCCCTCCTGAGGTGCCGGACAGTACGCCAGAAGCACTTTGGTGCCGACCGAAAGTCCTTCTCCATGGCTTCTCCGAACTCCTCCCACACCCGCTGCTTTGCCTCTGTCACAGCCGAGGCCGCTGCCCTTCAGGCCTGTCGGTACCTTGCAACCGCCTCTGGAGTCCCCCGTGATAACATATCTCGGAAGGACTCCTTCTTCAGTCGGACGGCTTCCCTGACCACCGCGGTCCACCACGGTGTTCGAGGGTTACCGCCCCTTGAGGCACCTAAGACCTTGAGGCCGCAGGCTCCCGCCGCAGCTTCAGCAATGGAAGCTTTGAACATTGACCACTCAGGCTCAATGCCCCCAACCTCCACAGGGATGCCAGAGAAACTCCGCCGGAGGTGTGAGTTAAAGGTCTCTTGGGTATGGGCCTCCTCCAGACGTTCCCAGTTCACCCGCACTACCCGTTTGGGCTTACCAGGTCTGTCCAGACTCTTCCCCCACCCCCTGACCCAACTCACCACCAGATGGTGATCAGTTGACAGCTCCGCCCCTCTCTTTACCCGAGTGTCCAAAACATGCGGCCTCAGATCAGATGATACGATTACAAAATCGATCATCGATCTTCGGCCTAAGGTGCTCTGGTACCATGTACACTTATGAGCATCCTTATGTTCGAACATGGTGTTTGTTATGGACAGCCCATGTCTAGCACAGAAGTCCAATAACAAACAACCACTCGGGTTGAGATCAGGGAGGCCGTTCCTCCCAATCACGCCTCTCCAGGTGTCTCCATCGCTGCCCACGTGCGCGTTGAAGTCTCCCAGTAGAACTATGGAGTCCCCTACTGGAGCCCCCAACAGGACTCCATTCAGGGTCTCCAAGAAGGCCGAATACTCTGAACTGCTGTTCGGTGCATATGCACAGACAACAGTCAGAGTTTTCCCCCCCATAACCCGTAGGCGTAGGGAGGCGACCCTCTCGTCTACCGGGGTGAACTCCAACGTAACGGCACTCAGCCGGGGATTTGTGAGTATCCCCACACCCGCCCGGCGCCTCACACCCTGAGCAACTCCAGAGAAGAATAAGGTCCAACCCCTATCCAGGAGTACGGTTCCAGAACCGAGACTGTGCGTAGAGGAGAGCCCAACCAGATCTAACTGGTAGCGCTCCGCCTCCCGCACAAGCTCCGGCTCTTTCCCCCACAGAGAGGTGACGTTCCACGTCCCCAGAGCCAGCCTTTGCTGCCCAGGTCTGGTCCGTCGAGGTCCCCGACCTTCACTGCCACCCGTCTGGCAATGTACCCGACCCCAACGGTTCTTCCTGCGGGTGGTAGGCCCACATGATGGAGAGGGGGGGGGTGCCACGTTGCTTCTTCGGGCTATGCCCGGCCGGGCTCCGTGGCAAACCCGGCCACCAGGCGCTCGTTGACGGGCCCCCCTTCCAGGCCTGGCTCCAGACGGGGGCCCCGGGCTTCCTCCGGGCAGGGTCACACCTCCTCTTTTTTGTTGTTGCATTGGGGTGTTTGAACCATTCTTTGTCTGGCCCCTCGCCTGAGACCAATTTGCCATGGGAAACCCTACCAGGAGCACTAGGCTCCCGACAACACAGCCCTCAGGTTCATAGGAGCACCCAAACCCCTCCACCACGGTAAGGTGATGGTTCTCGGAGGGGTAGTCAGATGCAAACATGGCAAAATGCATGCTTATGTGTTTTTAACTGAATTCACATTCTCCTTTTGAAGCAGTTTACTACAACACAGACCTTTTTGTTTCATCTGTCCCGCAGGTTCCCAAGTAACATGGTGCGAAGTCGGTCCTATATTCAGGAGCAGCAGACTTTTCCATTTTGAAAAATGAATAATATTGATTTGGTGTGTCGTTGTGTGAAAAGCTTTTTTATATATGGAATATTGTGATAAACGGTTACAGTTATGTAATGACTTGAAAAGTTGAACGTTATTTGTAAGCTAGAATAGTGACAAGCCCTTCAGAACTTTAAATGCTCATGTGCAGTAATGCAACTTAGGGATTTTTTGTGCACCGGCCCAGGGGTTATTTCGCCGCCGTCATATATCCTAGTTAATTAAATCCCACGAGGAGATGGCTGATGAGGACATTTTTGCCCTAGCCTGTGCTGAGAAGTACAACTCGCAGGCTAGCAGGCCAGTGGCACCTCCATTCCTACCAACATGGGGAATGGGCACAGAGAACATCTGAAGCCTGTAGTGTTTTACAAACAGCACTGTTACTACCAAGGTGTGGGATGCATTCCAATTTCAACTGATTTTCTTCTATTAAAAGTTATTTAATACAATGCTGTCTGTCATGTATTGCATAATATTTGACCAGGTGCTGAGTGAATTTTTAAAAATATAAAAACTCCTAGGTGCTCAGTGTTTTTCTGTATTTATTTTTTTAAGCCAGAGTTGTATTTTATCATGCAAATTATCTGGAATGCATCAGTGTTGCATGTTTTTTCGGTCTGTAATGTATTGAAATGACAGTTTATTATCACACTTAAGGGTCAACTAAGCTGGGAAATTGGGAACTTACCTTCTATAATGGACATTAAGATGTTTTTAACTGACAATTAACGTGCACCGAATTACAGGCATTCGCAACAATGTCCACTCAAAAGTGTGCCACTTATCTGTGTAGTAGGAACCTTTATTCAAATTAGTGCAAACACACAAAAAAACAATTAAGTGCCAAAAGCATCAAACAAATGAACAGCTGTAAACAAACATGTCGCACAATCTTATGAAGTACATCATTAGTAATCTATGAACATATTATGAATGCAATATTAAAGTTCTGTATGTATTATAAAGTGAATGGTTCCTTAATTGCATTTAGTATCAGCCTATGAGACTGGGGTTTTACAAGTTTAAAGTTAGAACTCAAAGTCTGCCTCTGTCATGTCGATGGCCCAGGCAAACTTGTCCCTTTGGCTCTTATTGTAGATTTTATCTACAAGTACGTCCATGTTGTTACACCTGAACGAAAGGGGGAAAAAAATGCAAAAATAAAATACAGTTGAATCCACCACTTAGTCTTCTAAGGTGTCAAAATCCTTTCTCTTAAAAACATGCACAGATGTATCCAAATGGAGAATATAAAACCACACTGATAGAATACAAATGGTAGAAATAAATCAAATGAAAGGAATGGGCTATACAAGCGTGTATAAATTATTTTACAGGCCTTATTATATACGGTAAGATGCGTATGGGAAAGAAATTAATTACTGTCTGAAGATAATGTAATTAATAATTACACGCAATATGTGTGTAATTATAGCATCATAGCTGAAAGTAACACTATTTTTGCTTTGAAGCAAGAGGAGAAAACAATGTAGTGTAAAAACATGTTTTAAAAAACAACAACAAATGGCTTAATTTCCACATTAGAAATTCTATACATTCTATTTTTCTGGAAACAGTTATGCTACTGCCATTATGGTTCATCCACGATCATTTCAATGAGTCTATGGAAAAGTTTCGGCATTTACAAAGTCAGCTTGTGTTCTTCAGTATTGAAGGGTCTGCTATTTGTAACAATCTGTTCTCAAGCTGGAGTAGAGAAATCGTTATACTACAAATATATCTGATCATAAGATTCAAATTGAATCTCATGATCTGTAAATTCATTGCTTTAAATGTGTTACTATTATAATATAAATGCTCTGCTGCTGTCTAGTTTGGGTTCTTGTAGAGCCGACGACTCAGTTTTCTTTTTTCAAGAAAGACGAGTTAGTCAGTAAGTGGCTTGTTTGCACATTCTGATGAGGTCATGTAACTCGGGTTATGCTGGTGGTTTACACTCATTAAAAGTGAACAAGCTTCACGAAACTGGAAAGCCCAACATCATCTGGCTGACCTAATAATCTTGCTTTGCGATACAGCCCCCAGGTGGAGTTGGTTCCTCTCATATAGGCATGCAGGTGCATGACTTTAGGCAGCGAGTATGTACAAGTGTTTTCACCAAAGCATCGACGCCGTTTAGTGTCAATGCTCGTGTTCACTCACCAAGCCACGCTAATGCGAGGGTCCAGGTAGTTGAGCTTGGAGGTACCCAGTGCGATCTGTTTGTTTTCTTCTCTGTCAGTTGCCTGGACCTCCATCTTCAGCAGCTGCTCCTCACAGCGCTGCACGGCTGCCTTCTTCCGCTCCACCAGCCTGACAGACAACACATACAACGGCAGGTGCAATAGAGTAAGACACCTCTGGGAGAAATAAGACTCCTGATTTGGTCTTTAATGTGAATACTTTCCACATTCTGGGCAAGCGCAAAAGGAGTATGCTTTTGTCAGCAAGCACCCCGGAGATGTTTTGTGCAAATATCCAACCTGCAGAAAATCTATGGATCTACAAGAAACAAGAGTCAATGTTGTAAAACAGTTTAAACACTCTATGGGTGACTGACGGGGGCAAACAGCACAGTATACCACTGTGTGGGTTTGTAAATCCACATAAGAATCCTTTTTTGTTGTCGCAAATGTTCCGAAAGGGTTCCTTTTCTATGCCCCACTCAATACTACATAATGCTCTCTGACGTCTAAATATCCAATGAACACATATTTTGATCATGAATTAAAACCAAAAAACACACAGAAAAGCCCTGTTCTATTAAAGATGTCTTACACTGTAGCGTACAACTAACAGAGTGTAATTGCTTTTAGGCTCGAGGCACAAAGACAAAAAAATGTAAAGCATAGAAAGCTCATCGCTGTGAGTTAACAGCAGGGCTGCCACCACAACTAACACAATTCCACAGTCACCATCTTATATTTCTCCAACCTAAAGCTTTCACTGTGAAGCAGTTATTATTTGTTGGTTGGAGGCATTTAAACCTGCAGGGAACCTTCCTAGTAGTAATTGTTTACAACTATTTTTTTTTATAGATTTAATGTCCACAGCTTGTTGACTATTGTCACACTTACGTCTGCAGTTTGGAGTCTGCGCTGCTCTTGGTCTTCGCCTCCTTCTTGGCCTGTTTCAGCTCCGTCTTTGCTAGGGACAGCTTTTCCTTTTGAGCATCAATCTTGGTGGAGCATGGAAGGAGAAAGGCATGTTTATATATGAGGATTACTGTGGGCTTCAGAATATCACTGCCTGGGTTACACAGATTATCTGATGAATGACTGTGTCCAATAAGAAGCAGTTCTTACCTTGGCCTGAAGGTTAGCCATAGACTGATCAAAGGTCTTTGGCGGCGCCCGCTGGTGGTTACACAGGATGGCAACTGCTCTGTTAGCCCTGTTGTAGGACAGCAGTTTCTCTGGCATATTGTCGGACTCTTTGCAGGGTGACAGAACAGTAATCCGTGTTTTAACACAGAAAATCCCACTGAGAACACATATCTGACCAGAATTATGCACAGACATTTCAAAGATAAAATTATGCTGGTGTCCCTCATGTTATTATAGCGCTCCCACAATCTGCACCTCTAATCTTGACCTTGGAAAAAACACACGCACGCACACACACACACACAGCTGCTATTGCATTTCATTTGTTCAGATCCCAATGAGCTTCATCCATTCTTTCTGGGGTCCACACACTACAATACACAATACAACTCAGTGGCAGTCCAGAAATGAGGAGCGTGTGACACTTCTATCTCCGAATGAGAAACGAAGGCAGAGGCAGCCAATGGGACCCTGATAAGGGCGAGGCAGAGACTCACAGCACTGGGTGCAGTGATAATGTTCTCCTGCTATGGCTGGAAAAGCTGACTGACGCAAGGATATCTTGAATCAAGCAAGCTAAAAATAAAAAAAAGTGAAAAGTGTGGCAGTTTTCATCATGGGACTCCATGACAAAAGGCAGGCAGGCAATAAGATAATGATTAGGGCTGGACTGAAAAAGGCTATAGTATTTAAGATACAGATTTTGTTTTTTGACCTTTAAGCATTATCACAGGGTCATAAACACAATTGTCATTAAAAACACACAACACAAGATGACGATCAATAGAAAAACAGAAAGTGTATCTCAATTTGCGTACTTCTGTACCTACACTTGCTATTTTAGGTGAATAATTGCGTTCACATTGACAAGTATGGTAAAATGCAGTGCACCAAGTACCAAGACGATGTACTTATAGCGGTCAAAAAGTTGAGTGTGGAACGCTGGACACTTTTCACCATCAACCGTCGGCATCTTGACTACGTAGCGGACAGGGAGGGACCACTAAACTTGTGGCGGACGAGGAAGTTGCAGCGGTTGCTCCAGGAAACATCGGAATACAATGAATACAACTGTCAAGTGAGCAAACAAGCCAGCAAACATTTTTGATGGTCGACAAACACAACTCGTGAAGATGCTCCGTCTGGTTGTAATTTGCCATTAAAAAGAAGAAGAAGAAACAGCGGTGTTCGATTACAGACAACACAACCCTGTCGAAAGTCACGCACTACGTGAGTGTACACAGTGTACTACATGGACGTGTACTAATTGAAGTATCCGAATTGAGACACAGCATATGAGTTACAAATCGATAGAAATTTAAAATTGCAATGAACCAAACTAAGAACAAAATCGGATACCGGTCTAGCTGCATAGGAATATAAGCCGGTGCTGTAAAAAGCTATGGGTGAAACGTTAAGACTGCTTTATAGCAGTGAGTGTGACTGGCTTACTGTTGGTGAGCTCTTTGAGCTGCTGCTGTAAGGTGATGGAAGCGTTGTATGTCCTGAAGACCTTCGCAGATAGACCGGCCATCAGAGAACTCAGGTGCTTGTTGAGCATGCCTGTCTGCAATGAGAAATGTGAAGGACAGGGACAAAGAGAAACAGACGACACATTCAACATCAGTGTCGACAGAAACCACAAGACCGACTCATTCAAAACTGTACCACTAGGTGGCACTGTGGCACTGCAGTGTTCAAAGCGTGTGTAATGTACAACACACCACACACACACACACACACACACACACACACACACACACACACACACACACACACACACACACACACACACACACACACACACACACACACACCCACACACACACACACACACACACACACACACACACACACACACACACACACACACACACACACACACACACACACACAGCCATCTCTGCCTTAATTATCATCATCATCCATTAAAGCCAGGAGATTAAAATAGATCACAGTACTATTTCTTCTTTGACATTTTGGTAGGTATTATAGCAAGTGAGAGCTGTCATGGCCAGTGGTTAGATAGCCATTAGCTCCTGTATAATGGCTGCAGCTTCCACACAACAGTAGAGAGATGAAGCAGAGTTAACAGTGTGAGGGAAAAAACATATGCGCACTGCACACATACTGTGCAAACACGTGGACTTTAGATGCAAATTGCACAATGCATTTGTAAACACAGATGAGCTCACAAGACGTGGAGAGAAAAAATTAATAAATAAATAAATAAACATGTTATTTATTTTTTTAAATCACAGCTCTGGCAAAAGAAGAAATTATTCTGATCATCCTGGTGAGGATTACATTAATGATGATGATGTCGTATGTTTAATCAGAGCAGGGTCAGGACCCGGCGGTCTGGGGCCACAGATTTCTGTGAATGCGCGTTTCACTGCGGGAGTCCGAAACAGGGCGAGGGAGAGTTGTTTTATGTATACATACGTGTGCGTGCGGTGGAGGGTGCACAGGTACACACAACCGTGCGCACACTAATTGCCGTCGTGCCTGCCTTGCTAATGAGCTGCCCAACTCTGCCCCTGCAATGCTAATGAAGGTGTCTGCAAGTCTGCGGGGTCAGTATGATAGCCGTCACTCCCCCAACTCCCTTGGTATGGTGTGCCTGTGTGTGTCATCCATGTCATCTCCTAAGGCATTATTACGACTTGCCATGACTGCAGCACTCATAACACAGGATGCTATGTACTGGACTTTCTCATGAACATACCGCCGCATCTCTTTTCCACTCTGCAGCATACGTTCCCTCCTACAACTACCTTACAAGACAAGGTATTTCTCAGTAATCAAGAGCACTTAACCCAAGATTGCCCAGCTGTGAGCTGCTGTAGCAGTCGCCCGGCTTCCACCGCGAGACACCGGCGTGTGTATCAAGTGTTTCTGAATAGGTTTCCTCAGCAAGAATAATTAGCCTGGGGTGTAGTCTGCTAAATAACAACATAAGGCCACCATTTCAGAACCAAAGAAAACATTTATTAATTAGAGCACCGTCAGAGCGCCGTTTTAAATTTATGAACGATTATCTGTCAAAATCAGCAGGTGGAAGCGCGTAGAAACAGCTGTTTACGGCGCTCTCCTTCTCTCTCTCTATTTACAACCAACGCAAAGCAAGCACGATAAGAAACAGAATTAAGAAACCATGTTCTGTCAGTCTATCGGGCTCTGCTCTTTTTCGGAGCTACGAATAGCGCCGCACCTACACATGCACCCTCTACACACAACAAGCAGCCCTGTCCACAGAGGCAAAAACCTGTATAAGTTTGTATTGAAGTTGCATCATACCTTATATTAGGCTATTTAAGATACTATTCATTTAGTTATACATTTGTTTGGCATATGCTGGTTCACGTAAACCCTGCCCCCCCCATTTCCACATCGTCCTCGAGCGAGGAAGCAAAACTTTATTTATATAGCACATTTCAGTCCAGGTGGAAGCGCCATGCACTGCACAATGTTGCAGCCAAAAACACTACATGGATAGTGTAAAGATAAAACATTACACACAAGAAAACACATTTAAAAACAGACACATGGGAGTTAAAACCACTAAAAAGTAGCAATAAGAAAGAAAAAAATAATTAAGATCAGCAACCAAGTAATTAGAATGAATAAAACATGTGAATTAAGACCTCCACCTCATCTCGGCCTTACAGCTGCCGCCTGGGTGTTGACTCTACTCTTCGCTTTCTCCCTCCCCCCCATCTTTCCTCTCTCTCTCCCACCCTTTTCCAGCAATCTTCCACCTTCTCACTCTTAACCTCCCCTCACCTGGCCCAGCTGTCACATTCCTACCGCTCCATCTACTCCTCCACCCCTCCTCTCCGCTCTCTCAGTGGCCTGGCCTTTGTGGGTGCCAATCAGGGCTGCCCACAGCAGCCATTACCATTCCACCTCCAACACACCCTGACATTTCTTGACACACCAGAGGGCCCCGCACTCCTTCCTTCAATTGCTTCATCTCCTCATCTCACCCCCTCACTTTTGCCCGTCTTGCATCTTCCTCTTCCTGTCAATCTTGAGATAGACACATGACTGGCTCTCAAACGCTTTCTCGTGCTTTCTTATCTGCATCTCTTTCTCCCCGTTTCATTAACCCCCTGTGCTCCAAAGTGAGCCTTCGTGTGCTGCACACGTTCCCACCTACAACTGTCTCGCAAGAAAAAGGTATTTCCCAGCAATCAAGAGCACTCAACTACGAGGAAACTGTACATCCAGCGATTCTGAATACATTTCTTCAACAAGAACGACCGGTTAGCCGGGGGTGTAGTCTCAAATAGACAAATAACGCTGTTGATCTTGTTTTATAAAGACCAAGCGCACCTTGCGAAAGCCCACGTCTCCCTGCGGTGGACTAACCATGTGAGAGACTGCTGCATTCTGTGTGGCCTTGCCGCCTGCAGCTAGAGGAAGAGGTTGAAAGGACAGCAGATTTTGATGTGTGGAAATTCATCCACCCAGCATGTTCACTCTCAATTTCCACTCGCGCAGTTTCATTTTTATCTGCCAGAGTCCATCCCCTCTCTCTTTTGAAACTCCTTTTCTGCTTTCAGTCTCCCAGCTTCCAATATTCTTCCCCCTTCTCCTCACTTTACCCCTTTCATCTCTCCACCCCAATGGCTCATCCTCATTCAATCTCATCTCTTACACCTTACAATTTAGTCCCTGCTTTTCCTTCACTGCAGCCTTCCATCCCGAGAAAATATTTGAAAAAATAAAATTCTATTTTGCTTTCAGAATCTTTTCCAGCCTTTTCTTCAATTATTAGACACCTCAGGGGAGTTTCTCACACTTATTACAGCAACACGGGAACAATTCAGGTACTCTTTTAGACAAAGTTAGCAATTATTTAAAGTAACAGTTTTCGCAAATGCTTTTATTTATTTTTTTACCCAATTACTTTCTCATAACACCGAAATGTAGTGTGGCAATGTGACACGAAAGGTTAAAAACTAAAACATTAGGGGTGAATAGAATCATTAAAAACACTGTTAGCAATTAGTGAAAGTCACATTACTCACATTAAGGCGGTCAAAGAGGTCATCTCCAGGTTGTTTGTTCTCCAGGAACAGTTTAAGATTCTTAAAAACCTGAAAAGACACACAGAGCTGTAAGAATTGGGGAACAGTAAAATGGCGTGATGTTTTAAAGGCTAGCTTACGAGTCAGATCTTTAAACCTATAGATTGCACACTTGTAGAAATACATAATAATAAATGTTAGACACAAGGATCGTGGTGTGAGCGTGTGTGTGTGTCTGGAGCCCGACTTCATTTGTCCATCTTAGAGCGAAGCCAGACAAGTGAAATTGGCACAATTTACATCTGACATTTCCAGCGAGGTCCGTGGCTTCCACAGATGCACCGTTCCCCGAATAAACTTAAAATATGCAAGACACCAATTAATAGCAACAGATGCGTTGATTTATAAAAACACACTGACATATTCACTGGCTGATTTCGCGTGGCAATGTTGTTCCCCTTCGGCAAACAAACTGAAAATATAAAAAAATAAAAATAAAAAAAAAGTGCTTCTGGGATAAAAAATGTAAATCAGTGTCTGTCGAAAAAATCTTGGGGAAGCAGACACACCAAAGTGAGCTCGTCTAATTAGTTTAGTGATGCGTGTGTTAAGAATGGAAATACTCATTTAGAACATAAATTAATAAATGCTCAGCAGGTTGAACGTACTCAACACAATACGTTTTAGCATCTGCAAGTGTCCCCACACTCTTTATTTGATAAAGACATTCAGCGTTCTAACTGCTGGACAAATTGAGTAATAAGTAACTTGTTTTCAAACAATAGACGGATAATCTGCTGTGCTGATCACTGTGTAGACATCAATGGTTAATGCACATGAGTGATGGCTTATTGTTAACCCTCATACATACTCCCCGTTCCTGCTGAGAAACAATATGGCTTTTCCTTTCAATTTAATTACATATCGGACATACATATTGGCAGCCCATATCATGCATAGCGTGGCTCCACTTCATTGCCATTTTTGTATACATCCCTTGCAGTGCCCCATGTTATCTGCATGCACAATTACTACAGAAGCAGCAAGTAGCATATACAGTAAATATAAGCCAAGCATATAAACCCAAGTATTACATTTAATTATTTCAAACCCCTCCAGAGGTTAGAAATGGAGATTTCCTCCTTCCATCCTTGTTCCATTATATTCCAAGTGACATTTTGCAGCGATCTCACTGATTTCCCTGGGAATTGATGATGCTAAAATATACAAGGGACTAATTAATTCTAGCTAATGTGTTGCTTTTGAGTACACTCATTTGAATAATTACACGTTCTGCCAAGAAACAAAACACTTTGGCTGTCAGGTGCTAACATTTCTTTCTCCATCTCTGGAACAGAAGATAGCATGGGCTGAGCCCAGAGGAGGGAGGGAGGGAGGAGGACACACACACACACACCCACACACACACCCACACACACCCACACCCACACCCACACACACACACACACACACACACACACACACACACACACACACACACACACACACACACACACACACACACACACACACACACACACACACTTAAAACATGAGTTCAGTTTACACCTAATGAGGAGTACCGCTCTGCTGTATAAAGCCTTCTGTCACCTGTCGTTATTGTGATGTCATCAGGTTTGGGGTGAGTCTACAGAAAGCCCGGGTTACAAATTGGAGGTGGACTGAAAGAATTGGACACTTAGTAGGCAGGTTAGGGTCTAATGAAAGAAGCTACAGGGTTGCATTATGGGAAAAGAAGGATCCAGTGTTTTTGGAGGTTGCCTCATACTAGGGACCTAAATTCTGCTGCTTCGATTTTGACCATTTCTATTGTCTCTTGCAATATGAAATGGTTGGAATACACCTTTAACAGTAAAAACATGAAGTTACATGAACTGTTAACAATGAGTTACGGTCTATTACTAAAACTGCATGACATCTTATCTTCGTTAGGATAAATACAGTATGTGCTGTGTGTTTCCACTTTGAAAGTATTACAAGAACGGTGAAAGTCAGACACTGCGTGGTTCAACTCCAGTTAAGTTGTTCTTAGGGATCAGCTGTTTACATGCACCCTCAGACTAAGTATTCTGTTGTCAAGAGTGAAACATAAGTTAGGACTGGAACAAATATTCTTTTGATCATTAATTTTATGAAATACCAGAAATAAAGACAGTGCCTCTCACAAGTTATGTGAGCCAAAACCTTGCCATAAAAATCTCTCATTTTGTCTGACTATCAGTGAAAAACAACAAGGAAAACTAAATCATAAAAGAAACGGATGATACTGCATCTTAAGATTTAACATACTGTTAACAGCAATTGTGCTGCTACATAGAAAACCTCTAATACAAGGGACAGAAATCATGATTCCTACGATACTTTGAAGTACTTCTTATTATGGAGTATAAGTTTGACCAGAATATTCAGACAACGTTATGACACTTCAACGCACAGACAAACGTCAAGTTGCCTTCGGTTAGTGGGTTAAGAATTCCCCTCTAATAACATGTAATCCAAGAGCGGCAGACGGAGCAGATCAACAGTTCTAACAGACAGACAAATTAAACCACCACAGCGAAAGGAATCCAATCTACAACTGTTCCCAGAGGACATTTCTCAGCTGCCTTTCTGCTTCGTGCTCTGTGCATGTCGATATGCGTGCAAGTGACCTTCTCTGCAGGGACTTCTGCCAAAACCCAAAGGGCAGAACCTAGATTATAATAATAAAATATATTGGTTTTGTACAGCAATGAACTAGAGCTATGACAATTAGTCAGGCAGAAAAATAACCGCAAACTATTTTGATAATCGTTAGTCATTTTTCATGCAAAAATGGCCAGAAAATATGGAAAAATGCCGTTTTCAGCCTCTTAAATATAGAGATTTCCTGCTTTTCTATGTTTTATATCATCAAAGTGACTATCTTTGGGTTAAGGACTGACAAAAAACAAGACATTTAAAAGACATCACCTTGGACTTTGAGGAACTGGGATGGATATTTTTCACTATTTTCTGACATTTCATAGACCACACGATTAATCCGAGAACAGTTTCTATGCTCAGGGTTTCTTCTACCGACAATATAAAGAGTTGCCTTGCGTTAACTATTAAATATTTCCGGAATAATATTTTCAAGTCCAAGCGAAAACCATGAAAGCAGGAATGAGTGTTGAAGTGTTTTTGTGCACTTCTTGTTCCTTTACCTTCCTGATGACGGGGACCTTGTTGTAGTAGCGAATGGAGTCTTTACCTAGGAAGTCGAATTCCACCACACACTCGTTGCCTTCCAGTTTCTCATGGAGTGTGATGTGCTCCACACGCAGCGAGCAGCAACCAACTGTGTCTGCCGTTTCTCCCTCCTCCTTTTCATTACCAGCTCTTAGTGCCAGCTTTTTTTTTGGGGGGGGGTCACAAGATACAGAGATAAATACAAATCAAATCTACACACGCTCTCCCAGCACCTTCACCACCATACCTCGCATTCAACATGTGCCAATCATACACAACTGCATGGTAAAAACAACAGAGCAGAGTTTAGAATTTAAATAGTCTGAGGCAAAAGCAAATAACACACTCAATCTATCATTTTACTCAATGCAGAGCGAGATAATTAGCTTGGGGTCGCTGGAAGAAAATGGCTACATATAATCCATTTATCTCATTGAAAAAGATCTTCCACTCAGCTACGTGAGAAGACAGAAAAGGCAATCAAGACACATCACATTGATTCCCGATATGTTCACATGGCTCTTTGTGCCACACCTAAGCACTGAGGATACTCTCTGAAATTGGCAGCAGTTTATTTCTAGCACTGGTGTGTAAACATGTTTAACTCGGTATCTTAATTGCTGCATCTTTACGCCAGAGTTGTCCCTTGACCAACAGCTCAGAACCAGACCTTGTCTATGAAGTAGAGGGCCACAGCTCTTTGTCGTGTGACCATCTGTTTAGATTTGAGATCGTGGGTGTACTGGTTACGGATATCGTCCACGCATGACTTCAGTTTGCGAGCAATCTCATATTTCTCCCAGTCCTTCTCTCCCTTCGTAGGACAAAAGTAGGGGAAGGAGGAGGAAGAGGGGGTGAAGACAAAGAGAACGGTTAGCAGGAAGGGCAAAAGGGGAGAAAGGGAGAAAGAGGGATAACGGTTGGGGAAACAGCAGAGAGGAAAGAGAAAAAGAAAAACGAGCATGAAACAAAATGACAAAATAAAGTAATTTTCCTTGAAATTATTCAAAATGGTAACCACAAAATCACTGCAGGCTGTTATATGACACAACTACACAACTTTAATGACAACATTTTTATTTGCCCGTTTGCTGCTGGTTATATATTGGGGGTTGGGACCAAGGCACAGTTAAACTCACCGTCTGTGAACACACACGCATATTGTCATGGAGACCAACGGTGGAATCACTTAACCTTTGCACATGAAGGATGGAAAGAACGTTGAGGAAGAGCGAGTAAATGGAGGAGAGCCAAACAGAAATGAGAGGAAGGGGGGAAAAAAATGACAAGACGTCACACGTGTCTTATTCAACAAACATAACTTTAGAGGGATCACCATTTATGGGAAACCATAATGGCATTTTAATCATTTAGAAAACAAAAAATAGGACTTAAATGTGAATCTCCTACACAAACAGTTTGGGCTTTATTGACCATGACATGGATGCATGCTTGGTGCTTCAGATCTAACTGAAGGATCATAGTTCTGGTTCAACAGTGTCAGGATCTATAAAGGGAACAAGCCTCTGAACGTGTAAGCAAATAACACAAAACATGCTTAAACGAAAGCACAGGTTTGATTTGAACCCGTGTTAAAAATTGGCCTTTCTTATTCTGTTAAAGTTGAATTGCAAGTTAAAAGACAAATTGTTGATTTTTTTTATTTTGTAAAAAAAAAAAAAGAAAAGAAAATGCTACACATTTTTTGCAGGCATTCAGAATTTGCCTAAATTGCTGAGCAAATATTTACACTTCAGCTGATTTTTTTTTCAAAATTTTGTGTCATGATTGTATTGGCCTATCAAATTGCTAATTTTAGTCTTTAATCTTAGTGCTGCTTGTTTATATTTCAACAGGATATATCTCAGTTGGAATGCAGGCGGTTTTAGCACCTATTCATTTTGGTGTGTTCGGTTTTGTAAGCAAGAAGCAAGCTGATCAAATGCTTCCAATTGCTCAGTTTAAAATAAAAAACCTTACGTGTTGAATCAAATTTGAGGTATGCAACTCACACTCAGACTGTGCCTGCCTGTCTGTATAGATATGCAGGAGGAGCACTTCTCTACCTTGAGTTTTGAGTTTGCATTGAGCATGATGTATTTAATGGAGCCCTGGATGTTCTCGGTCCAGCTGGCCAGCCATGTCACTGTGTTGTCATGTCGAACCTCCTTCCAGCGGTGACCAGCAGGCGGCACTGGGACACGGGCTTCTCTGTCAATGAGAGAGAGAGAATGTGTGAGTGAGCGTTGGAGTACAAGCGACGGCATCCTACTGATCCTTCTAAACATACATGTATGACAGCAGTACTAGAGAAGGATACTACAGTTATAAATCTCCGGCAATGTCAGATGAATTAAGGGTAATTAAACGTTATCTCAGCGCGCTGGCTACCAAATATGGATGTCAGTTTCAGTTCATTTTGGTTTCGATAGCCATTGCCCGGTTACTAACCAGTTCATTTTTAAGAAAAAACGCAAAATTTCCTTTCCTTTTAGCCCACCGCATTTTGAAGCACTATGTTGAAATTATTTATGTTTTGTGTTTTAAATGTCTCGCCTTTTAAAGTATTTTCTGTTGGTTTTGCCGAAATGTATTATTATAATTTTTTTTAAATCAGCTCATCACTAAAGGGTGCTCCGATCGTTATCAGGTGATATTCAGTCTAAATAGTTTGATTGGTGGTCGTTGAGTGATGCACTGCTTCAACATACCATATTTCTGATTTCTTTCCTGAAAGAAAATACATCCATTTTGCCCCCCCCCCCCCCCCCCTCTCACTTGCTGCAGTTGATGATAACGTCCTCTGGTTGGATCCTTTTCTTCAGCATGCCCTGTTTGGGATGCTCACCTCGACCCCGGAACAGCCCTGGAGGCTCAATCTTAAAGTTGCCGATGCGCTCTTTGTGGTGGTCCAGCAGACAGTAGCCGTACTCATCCACTACCTTCTGGTTGGCCTCTTTCACAGCCTAAAACAGAAATCAAACAAAAAACAAATAATAATTGAACTAATTAATATTATCCAATTATCCAGAACCTATATGATCAATGATGACCTTCTTTTGAACAGGAACAAGAGTACTGTAAGTTATGGAAACGACAGCATACACACGGATCGAAGAGAAAAGAAGCCTGAACCCTACCAGTTTCTCCTCCTTGGTCATGATTTTCCTGGCCTCCACCTTGGCTTTATGCATGGCATGGAGCTCTCCAAAGTCACATTTGTCCAGATTTTGAATTAGTGTCCTCTCCTCATGGGTCATTTCCTAAACAGACACAAACACACACATTCAACACCGAGTGTGTGATCTCTTCTTGAGTCTGGAATTTGTTATAGCTGCATAAAAACAGGAATTTCTTTCAGAGGAAAAAAGATTAGTGCAGGATTAAATTAATCGGCATCAATTCTGATCATCAATAAATCTTTTCTTCTTTTGTGTGATCGGCATTTTTCACAATTTTCTGACATTTAATAAACTAAATAATTAATTATCCATCCATTTTCCGGAAAAATGATCAGATCAATCCAATGAAAATAAATCGGTCCACAGTTATTCAGCATCAGAGCTGAAAAATAGTGATGAAACGTAATTATTTTTATTGTTAACTCAAAACTTTCATATTGATCACAGAACGTATGTACATTCAAACAATTTTGTGTCGAGTCAAAATCTTAAACTGAAGGAAGACAGAAAATGGATCTCCGCACAATAGTGTTTTAATAGTGTGTTGTACACAACCTCTGTCTGTCCAGTGGCGCATTATAGAATAATGCATCATAAAAAACAAATATGACGAGCATGATCAAAGCAGATCAGTGACCTTTTCGTTGAATGACTCATCCTTATGGAAAAAAAAAGTGCCATGGTTGCCAGAGTATAGACCATTTCCTCCTAAGAAAGACAGGACCAGTACCAAGGCAGCTTAACAAACAGTGTTGACACAGCAGTACATTGAAGGTAAAAGAGCAGCTGAGTGTCAACTATAATTGTCAACTTTCTGACGTTATTGCACAAGGGGTCATCCCATCAAAGAGGTCAAACACAGAGCAATTCAGAAGAGGCTTTATGGTTCATCTCGGAGGTTGCTGGTGCTATAAAGTGATGACAACACGAGTAGCTTATAAATTGAATTCGGGCAATAAAGTTATTAAAGCAGGAACTATAAGCCAACATTTTCCCGTGTATAGCAAAAATCCCTTTTTTGGATGTCAATTCTTACGATTATATTTGCCTCGAGCGGCAGCTCGTAACAGTAAACAATGAAAAAGGCTTTTAATGAGCTGGACCTCTTGCTGTTGTTGTCTTTGCACGTCGCTGCAGCAGTGCTCATCGAAAACAGGGCAGTGAGCCTAATAGTTGTCATATAAGTCATAGATCACAGTATAAGAAAGACTTATATGGGTTAACCATATGACACACAAAAGGGCATCTAACTTAAAGACATCCATTAAAGATAAATAGAACGACTCGTCTAGATTTTCAGAGTCTAGGGGTCATAGCTCTAGATCATCACACACACGCACAAACACCTCTCTCCAGAAACAGTCTGACAGTGTGGACTCTCAAGTCAGTCTGCGTGTCTAAGCATGACTGACACCCGACGGTGGGCGGGCACTGAGGGCAGTGGAGCAAGGAGAGTTTTTTCCAGCTATAATAAAACAGTTTAATTGGATTTGTTCATATGCAGGGGAGCTACTTGTATGGATTAGCATATCAATGCCTTCACACAAATCGTATTTTCAAGTGCATTGAGCACTAAGCAGCGCAAAATTAATTCTGCATGATATGCCTTGGGGCTTGGCACGGCGGTTTCTCTGTACAGAGGACATCCTGACAGACACCAGCATGCAGGTACCAGCCACAGTCACAACACGCGTGTATTCTACAATTTACAGCACAGAAATTGGAATACAGACAACTAATACTGTACTTGGATGTTATCAAGAGAATGTTTCTGGAGCTGACATTATGAGAAGCTTCATTATTCCCCTGTATGAACAGTTAAAGTTCACATTAAGACAAAGCACTCATGTACACAGAAAATTACAGTTGTCAAAGCATCCTCGTAGCAGCATCAAGGGACACGTTATTGGACAAAAAAAACAAAACAATGGTTCACATCCAGAAATGTCACATTCAAAAAAAAAACATTGTAAAGTATGGGATCTTTTATGTGAAATTGTAAAGGGCTTGTTTTCATTTAAATGTCAAATTCACTTCATTTCATTTTTAGTGCTAGGGGTAAACCTCTGAGCTGAAGGTGTCTGCTTAGAAGGTCTGTTAGGGGTGGTTTCCCCCCCCCCCCAATTAAAATTTTTTTTTTAGCTGAGCTAGGACTCTCTTTCTTTATGTTACCTTCCTCCAATCTTTAAAATAGTTCTCCCGGAACACCTTTTTGGTTGTGTATTCATGGTCCAACATCTGGGCAAAAAACAACGCTACCTCCTCGGTTGCCAAGCTCAGCTTCACCTTCTTCCCTGTACACAAACAAACACACATTTTAATTTAATTCAAAAACACAATACAACATGGGGTTTTACTTTATTTGATTTATGGCCTCTTTAAACTTACATGTTAAAATAACAAACAAATACAACTCAAAGGCATCTCAGCTCCTCTAGAGTCCTGGCTGCCAGACTAATCCATGAATTTATAGAGGTAGGCTCCAAGACAAGGACAAAGATCTACATTCAGCCCTGCTACTAAGAGTGAGCTGCAAAAAAAAAGTACATGCAAGCACAGGAATTAACAGATCAAACTAACTCCCTGTAGGACACCGTTGTGGCTTGACTGCTGAACAAAGCAAACGCAATCACAGCCATCAATCAGTGTTTGACCCAAAACACCTTTAACATCCTAAAGATCCAATTGAGCGTGACTTGCGTTTGTGTGGGACTGTACACTTAGACCTCTT
Source organism: Bovichtus variegatus (assembly GCA_943593645.1). Classification (NCBI taxonomy): domain Eukaryota; kingdom Metazoa; phylum Chordata; class Actinopteri; order Perciformes; family Bovichtidae; genus Bovichtus; species Bovichtus variegatus. Next base: position 4,543,017 of record CALSCE010010634.1, read on the forward strand.
TTGTTTTATACACAACCCTATCCACCATTCCTCTAAATCTGAGTTTGCACTCTGTCTGCTTTAATTTCAAAGATTAAGAAAGTTTGAGCACGTACATAATTCCGGCACGATTTTCAAGCAACAGTATAATTTCCCTGTCCCGTCTGACCCAAATGTGAACAAAAGGGCAGAGGTCTTATGACTATGGAGGGAAAGCTATGCAATTTAACACTCCAGACTTTTTCTTTTACCATAAACAGGCCGGACGTTGTTTTGATGCATTTTTAAAGGTCAAGTGTCCCTCTTGGGCATGACTACTCTTCCTTACACCTAAGCCAGGCCATTATAAAGCAGGGGAAGACATGATAAACATTAAATTTGGAATAGCAGCACATATTTTCAGACAGTGTCTCTTGGAAGGCATTCATATTGTTGTTTGTATGCACGAAGCATGACAGAAATATGAAAGAAAAATGAAAGAAAGAGAAAGCCTGGCTACTTTCCCACCTTCACTCAGCATCAAGTGGGTGTGACCTGAGACCGACTTGATTCTGCACTTCTCAAACAAAAAGGTAGAGTAGGCAGCATTGTCTGTTGCCGTTTGTAAACACACGGCATTCAAAGTTGGCCCCTCCTCCGCCAGCTCGACAAGCGCAAGAGCATAAAGAGAGAGAGCTGTAAATCAGAGGAATACAATTTATTGTCTGATTGTTTTACAGCCTTTACGTTCTAAAGCACACACAGGTGCCAGATTTTTTATGAATGCAGCAAAAGCACACACTTCATCCCATCAGGCCCCGAGGGGTGTGACAAAGCAGCGATGTATGACCAGGGAATGAGAAGGTGCTGCACACCCTGCTTATTGGCTGAGGGTTACACACCAATGTGGGACCCACAGGCTCTCCGTTGATGTCCAGAAATGTCCCGAGCACAGCAAAATAAGATGAAAAGAGAAAATACAGGAAGGGGGCTGTGGAGTTTCTGCAGATACAGACACCCCCACACAATTCTAGCGGGTCATAAGTGATAATTGAGAAGGAATATTTTTGTACAAGTCTATACATTGTTGTTTTTTTTTTTGCTGTATAATATACCTTTAAGTATTGCACTCAGTTTTCTTTGATAATATGGTTTGTTTCACTTGCTTTGTGTTTTACAAAATTCAAATATATGTTAACGGAATGTAAGTTTATGTGTATTGTTGGTGCATTGTGCTGTTTTCATATTGTTGCGCTATATCGTGATGATTTATTATTTTTGGTCTAATCTGCTACCCTAATTTATTATTTTTACCTGATTTTAAATAACACCTTTGTGAGGTCCGGTGTTATCTTTTCTGTATGACTTTTTGTATTTAAATGTAAAAAAAAAAAAAGAATCCCAGAAAAAAAGTCAAAGTGACATTACTTTGTAGTGCTTGACATTGATCAATATACTTCGAATGGTCTCAATAGCACCGCATAGGTACCAAGATTATTTAAAATCGCAGTCATGAGCAAAAACGTGAGGAGTGTGCCAAACCCTTTCAAAAGTGTTTCAATCACCCTTTCTGACACACTTCCATGCCCAACTGACCATTATAGTGGAAGTGAACGTTGTCTGGCAGAGGCTGGTACTCAGGAGGGAAGTAGGGTCCATTGTGTTCCAGGAACTTCCATTTCACGCCATCTTCATACTTCTCTTCCTCCCACCTGACAGAAAGCAAGAGGATGAAAAAACGAGGATGCATTTGAGACAGTGAAAGGTCGCCGGTTTCCCCGTGTAATTTGTGTTGGATTGCATGTGTTGGTATTTCCCAACCATCTCCAGCGACTTTGCTCCTCCTCCTCCTTCTTTTTGATCTTCATCAGTCTTGCCGCCTCGATATCCTCTTTTGTCTTCTTTGTTTTTTTGGAGAGTGGACGCTCTCCTTCCTCTTTCTTTACCGTCTGTGCCGAAGATAACACTCAGCATGTGACTTCAAACACTCCCATCGTGAACCACACTTCCAGCAAGCTTCATAAAGCGGGTGGAGTATCATTGATGGAGAAGAAAGAGATTTACCTTTTCCGTTTTCTTCTTTGACTTCTTCTTCTGAGCTTCTCCGTCACTTTCTTCTTCCTGCCCATGTCGCTTATTTTTCGTCTTTGAGCTGCAGGTACCCAGAAGACAGACAGAATACCAATAGTTTACACAATATGGAATAAATGAAAAGTGGAAGTTCATAAACTATCAAATTCAGTGATTCATACACAAATATTAACATGCGCTTCAAATGGCAAAACAACTTTGCTAACCATAACTCTAATATATAATATATTTTATTTTAGGCAAATCCACAGCCACCTGATCAGACTTACGTAGGTGTAGCACTGGAGTGTGAAGAGCCTTCCATGGGCTCATCCTTAATCCTTTTTCTTTTGAACCCTTTCTTCTTTGCAGCAAAGTCATCATCCTCAGGCTCCTGTTTCACAGACTCTCTAAACCACAAAAAGAAGAAACAACAGTCATTGTCCATATAAAGCCGTCCTCTTAATATTGTTAGTGGTTGCTTTTTAGAATCAGGAGTTCGCTTTGTAGTGCCTATGGAGAAACAAGACAGACAGACAGACAGACAGACAGACAGACTAAAATAACCCTTGTTTAACTGCAGTTTATAAGGGTAAGCACCGCTTTGGTATTTTTTCATTTTAAAACCCTCCTTATTTGACCACGCTGGGATGCTCCTTTCTTTAATAATGTTGCACTTGAACAAAAACATTTCTAAGATCTTATTCTGTTTTTGAATTAGCCTCTACTCAACAGGCTAATAACAAGGCCGAGTAAAAGCTTAATGGCTCTTTGTCACTGGTGTCTGCGGAAGAGAAGAAAAAAAAAAAAAAAAAAAAGATACTTAAGTACACAAAAACTGACCACAAGAAATCACACATAATTACGGTAACGGTAATTAGGAAACGTTGTCAAAACGGTAATGATAATGACATAATTACAGCAATTAGAATTTTTTTTAAAGAATTACACAATCGCAAGCTTGGATTTCCATGCAGAGTGAGGAATTGGTGGAGAGGGAAATGCTTAAAAAAAAACAAAAAAAAAACAAAAACAAATTAACAAGTCACCACTGCTAATAATTAATCAATTATCATTTCCTTCACATAACAGTTTGGTAAGGGGGGAATGTAAATCACTGTAGCACGTAATTGTCAAACTGGCTTACTGAATCCTAATTACAAGCCACTAAAGTAACAACTACTTGGTACACATGCACTCTCTCCCTGTCTGCACTTCTACAGTATGACCGACCCCTGATGGCATCTGATTGAGCGTAATGAGCCTTCTCCCAGGTTCTCTGATCTCTGACTCCATCTGGTTTCTGCTGCAAACGCTCTACGTGTTCAAATTCAGAGGTAAAACGAAGGCTGTTGTTTTACCTCTAGAGGAAATACAGTACATATTGGACTTCAATAGATGAAAAAAACGCATTTCTTGAAATAACATAAGACAATTCAATAGAGTTTTAATGTTTAGGTTACAGTAGGGAAAGCGCTTTTGTAGATAATCACATTACTGATGGCCTTTGTACATACTCCAGGTTAGTAGAAAACAAAACAAGGTGACTAATTATTTTTTTTTTTTTACCTTTGCATTTACCCAGCAAGTCCAGTTCAATTATAAAGCAAACTCCTAGCCCTTTTTTGCCATGTAATCAGTGCTTTTTTCTTCCATAAACCGCCCACAAGAGAACCTGCAAAGCTCTCAAGTGCATGATAACATAATTAGGGCTTTTAGTCCTAACCACGCTTACACAACACGAAAAGTCCATTCATCCTTAGAGTGCTTATTCCAGCTTGCATGTCATTCTTCATGAAGACATCATGCTGGCAAAAGTAAAAATCTTTCAACAAAACTACTTTTTCTTTTACATTTATGTACAGGAGAATATGGGCCAAATACAGACACATTGACTAAATTGGTTCCAACAGGTGTCATTTGCATAAGGCTTTGTGTGTCACCTCCCATCAGGGAGGAAGGGACTTTTAATATGACATGTGAATGCAGAAACCCCGCTGCCTGCCTCCAGGTGTCACAATGTGTCACAATCACATTTCACATCAACACTCTTAACCTTCGCAGTAGGCAAACTATTTGTGAGCCAAAGCTCTTCTTATATTCAATACAGATTACACATATGGGAGACGCTTTGTCTCCCTGTTTTGTTTTGTTTTTTGGTTTTGTTTACTTTGCAAACTTAAGTGTAGGGATGTCCGATCTCAAAGACCGGTATTGGGGACAATGAAGGCATTTTTTTTAAACGGATCGGTAACGGCTATTAATCCCGATACGGCCCTTTGTTTTACCTCAATTGTCATACATGCGCTTTCACTCAAATGCAGCTGTAACTATCCAACTCTCCACTGTTGGTCTCTCCTCCACTCCACTGAGCTCCTTCGTGTACAAGAACAGGGCTGAGCTCCTTGCCCGGGGAAAACACGACGGAACATAATCGACAGCTAAACGCAGTATGACGTTTGCAGAGCTGTTCAATTGTCCAGCATACACATTGAATTGATTATTTTAATAACTTTAATGTACTTGAAGTGTGCACTGTGCAGCTGTATTATTCAGGAATATACAAGTATCAGATCGAGACTCGGTAGCAGCAGACACTCGATGGACACACTTGGATTGCAAAAAAAAAAAAAAAAAAAGATCGAGACATCCCTACTTAAGCGTGTGCTGTTGCCAAGCTGTTCAGTTCAACTGCTCAATGTAGAGAGAAGGGAAAAAGAGTGCGTATAGAAATGGTCATGTTTTTTGATATACTGCATCACTGAGCAAAATCCATAAAAAGCTATACAAAAAGGAGGGTGGGTCACTGCGTCCATTGACATTTACGGTCTGTGGTTCTAATAGCCTTATGTTTCTTCCCTAACTCAGCTGCGAGCCCTTAACTTTCGTCCCTGCATGAAACCTATTCAGCTAGCACAGTTGCCACCTGAGCCTTTCTGGAGAGAAAAAAAAAAAAAAAAAAAAAACACTTAAGGGAAACATTAAAAGCCAGAATTTAGCAAAATTGTTTTTCCAGGAGACATTTCCTTTTAAATGTCTTTCGTCATATTGGGTTGGGTTAGGTCCACGTCTACGAAACAATCCATTAACAACTCTGTAGAAAACTGCTGCGAGACAGATCTGACACAGCAGGCCTTCGGACAAAGCCGTCATCCCAGCAACACCCAGCTGAGCATCAAACTATTCAACTCATGCATTCTCATTTATTGCTTTCCTGACAAGCCACAGATATGTCTTCGGTGTAGAGTAAAAATTCATTTTCTGAGAGACGGCTTAACACATTGTATAAACTGGAATCTCTCTCCAGGGCCCTAGAACATTAAAACGCAAGAAATAATTTCCATCACCTCAGGAGGGAAGAAAGAAAAAAAGGAGAAAAATCTGATTTCTGATATTCTGGCTCCATGGTAGCTTGTCAGTTTATTATCACAGCCTTTAATAAGATACAGTCTTTTTGTTTTATGACTTCATCCCTACCTGGGACTGCTGGCAGACTCCATGGTTTCAGTCTTTGGTGTCTTGACCTGAAGGGAGGACATGCATTGAGTTCAACACAGCATAACTAATGCAAAAGCATGCACACAAATAGCCTTTTTTTAATTTTTTTTTTTACATATGGCACAATAACTGTGTTCCCTGCCAATGATGTGGCAATTGAATAGCACGGGGGTAACCTAATAGGACAAGCTGTTGCTCATACTGCAGCTATGACGGTCTGAGCTGAGGTTAGCGGGTAACTGGGGCTGGAATCTTCACCCTGGTGCTAATTCCAGACAGGGCACGAGGTATGGATGGATTTACATACATCACAATCCTTCCTCTCGTCAATATGACACCAAATTGCCATTGAAATGTACGTAAGTTGTCCTCAGACTAAATAACACATCTGGTTAGACTTCAGCCACATTAGCCCTGGGCAGCATTGACAGAAGAACAGAGAATGAGTGATTTTACCTTCTTATGAGACTTTCCATTATCAGCTTTCTCTGTAGATTTAGTTGACTTTGCACTGCTCGTCAGGATGTCAAGATGGGACAGGCAGGAAAATGAGAGTAGAGGAAAAGCTTGTTACTTATGCATGTCAGCAGTTAAGAGAAATATTGTAGTACTGCGGGGAGAAAGCAGCTTTCTCTTTTAACTGTGACATAACTGAACAACGCCTCTAACTAAGAGACAAGATTGAGCTGCACGTTTATCAAGTGTAGGCTTGAAGGGAAAATTTGCCACTTCTTTGTGGATGCAGTGTTGATGGTAAATGTAGCCGATTGAAGCAATAAATTCCTCAGTGCGTGCCGTCATTTGACGTCACAGGGACGTAGTCAGAAGCAAGAAAGTCTCTGCCTCTGTGTAACCAGGGGCATGTATGCTCTAGACCAGGGGTGCCTACACTTTTTCAGCTTGGGAGCTACTTTTAAATTGACCAAGTCAAAATGATCTACCTACAGTAAAAATGCTAAACATATATTTATTTATATTGTGGCGAGCGCCACGGGAAGCGAATGGATAGAGAACACCAGCGAGTCAGAGACGGGAGTACGATTTATGTTGTCCTGTGCCACATACACCGCAAGACCCCAGGTACAACTTTTATTACCAGGAAACTACCACCCGTTAACCACAACACACCGGGGGTCCCCCCCCTCCGTGACATAACTCTCACCCATGGTGGCAAAACACACAAAACATGAACACGCAACGCATAGTTAAACAACACCACTCACGGACAAGTCTGCGCACTCTTGGTTCTTACTTGGTCCAGCTTCCCCACTCATTTTTATACCCTTTCTTTAGCAGAATTGTATAAATTGGAAGGCTAACTAGCTAATCAGCTCGCGGTGATTTGCAGCTGGCGGGGTTGACCGCGCATGCGTGGTGAACCGCGTGTTAAAAAAGATGAGATCTCAGACTGGCTGACCTGTACGTCAATCAAGTGGCAAATGCCATAGTGAGGATGGATGATAGGCTAACTTTTAATTACATTTTTTTTTTTTTTCAATGCCATGCGATCTACCCACACTACCTTTGCGATCGACCGGTCGATCGCGATCGACGTAATGGGCACCCCTGCTCTAGATGCTGCCCAATAACAGAACATGTCTTCTCTTGTGTAGAAAGCTAGCTGCATTTCCAACAGCGAAAATGGCATAAAATGTGCACAGGATGTTACGTGTTCAGTAATTTTGGGACTAAGGCCTGTAACTGTTTGGGGTAAACTTATATGAATATGGTCAAACCTCAGTCTCTGTACATATTGGGAGAAGTGATTGTCCTTCTTATGGCAGCGCACTTACAAGTAGTCTCTAGGGTAAATGCCATCCTGCAGAACACCCTTCTCAGATCAGACTGTTGTTACAACAATCTATAGCTCACCATGGTTGACTCCCCGAACCTGATAAAGCACAGCTGTGCGATAAGGAAGAGGCTGGCCAAGTGTGCAGGGGAGGCAAGGTCACATAGGTAGGAGCCCTTGCCCTAAATTAGACAGTCGATGCTATGACCGTCTTACTTGTGTTGACTAGGATTCAGAGCCATCTAGGTGATCCATCTTTAGGTAAAAAATGTATGGACTGCCTTGTTTTAGGATAAATGTCGAGAGAAAGTGGCTGTTTGCCAGAATGGATGGTGGCATACAATGTGACTGCATCTCTGCATTTGCTTGTATTGTTCATTATCTGTTCTCCTTAATCAAGTTTCTAATAAACCTTCAGCTCTCAGGGCCAGAAGCTCTCACACAATGCATCCTGGTAAACATAGGCACGGCTCAGCGGGCAGGAGAAATCAGCTTTCTCGGTCAATATAGCACATGCGAAGGTATTGATGGCTTCAAATGACAACATTTACATGTTATGTGGATGTCCAACAGTGATTGGACATCCACATGAAAAGGTGGCGGATTTCCCTTTAACATGTAAGCATATTAGGCTGATAGATAGCTGTTGGATTCATGTCTTTGCCTGGTTATCATTCTAGTAAGACAACGCTATAAGATGCCACCATTCAGACAAGCAGTGTCTCAGAGGATCCACGTACAGCTCTGAACATGTTTCTTCTAAGTTTGACCTTTCCACCCTTCAAGGCTTGATATAACATGAATTTGAACAGCAATTATTCCTGAGCTATGTTCATGAAAAAAAAATTAAAATAATCTGAATTTCCAATTTTTACCATCAGACTGAGGCAGTACAACAAGGAAATGTGTTCCATGAGTCTTGCAGCTGATAAGGATAAGTTGAACCTTAAATCAGTAATTCAGTAAGGTGTGCCATGAAATAACATGAGGCAAGCCGTCACAGATAGCTGCCTGCTCTACTGCCAGTAGTGCTTATAGGTGTCTATTCATCTCCCTGCTCTCATCAATTACACAATCCAATGACAGATCACTCCACATTCATTTGTCTGCTCACATATGCATGGTAATAAACGAATCAGATATCAAGGTAAATTAATGTATTCATATGAAGACGGAGTACCCACTGTACTCAGTGAAATTAATGCATCCACTCAATGCCACCGGACCGCTTGGCAGCTCAGCCAGTTTAGCATTCTCTCAGTAACACTTCTGTATCCGTCCTTTAGTAGCACATAATGCCATACGGCTCTCACGTTCATCTGATTTATCGCCATTCAAATCATTTGTGTTTTTATTTTTATCCAAATTAATTCGTCTACGCACTTCAACAACATGAAAGACAATTCTGCTTGCAGGATCGACGCAAAAAAAAAAACGAAATAAAAAAAAAAAGCCCACCTTTGATTTGACGTGTGGCGCTAGCTGACGCTGAACAGATGCCAGGTCACGTGCGTATATCATGAGGGAGCTGCTCTAATTTGACAACTATGACAGCGTAACTATACAGATAATTTATTTGATAATGACACTTGATTGATTAATGATTAAGTGCAAGCTAAACTGTGTTTGTCAGCAAATCCTTTATCTCTCCATCTTTACTTTCCCACACACACTACTCACCTGCTCTTGATCGCATCTCCCCCGGCACCAGCGCTGTCATTATCACTCAGCCTTTTCAGCTTGGTTGCTTTGAGCTTGGCTTTCCCTTCTCCTTTTGCGTCCTTCTCTCTTCCCATCTCCCACATGTACCCCTGCAGAGCACAGTGAACATTACATAGTTGGAAGCAAATACAATCTGTTAGAAACTTTTTTTAATTTTAATTTTAAATAATAACCGCCCTGGAACGTTTTGGCTTTTCCAATTTAGCCAATTAGCTAGCTAACATTAGCTTACAAAATATTACGTTAAAGTTAGTTAGCTAAAATAAAATCTATCTTATTCCACGTTTGGCGGAACATTACATTACTAGCTAGTTACTGTACTAAAGTTATATTTCGTGATGAATACAAACTTTTTAGGTGGTTCAATTGATGGTCACAACGGAATCTCGCCCGATTTTTGGAAGAGTTGAGCTCAGCTCGCGTCAATTCCAGCTGGATTCTGATTGGCTGAGGAAGTTCCGGGAGTTACAAGGTTTGGTTGTGTTACACCATATTCTGTGACCCGTCTAATTCTGTGACCTTTCTTGACCAGGATGATGTTTTACGTTGATGTCCGGGCAATTGTGGTTTGTTTTGCCTTGCTTTGTACAGTGTCATTGTTTAGAAAGTAAAATGTATTGTGAACTGATGTGCATTGTGATACAAATAGTGTCAGATGCAGAGAGGATTAGACTTGACTAGTGTCCTCAGTTTGGTGTCCATTTGGTTTGTATCATGGCAGCACATCATCTCCTTATGTCTTCAGTATTTGTTCTCGTATTCTCCGCCATCTCAACAGAGAAATGTAGTCTTTTTTATGTCTTCTCAGCCCATCCTTTACTGAGGCACAGATGTATGTCCATTAGCACCACTTCAACCCAGACCCAGAGGAATTCTGCAGTAAGGCTGTTGCTCGAAATGTTTGGAAAGGTAACATCGTCAGTGTCAAAACTATGGGTTTTTCCATAGAAAATAGTAAGACCTTTTCTTTTATCCTGAAGCTTTTAACATTATTATTACTTCCAACTAAATTTAAATTTAAATCTATAAACCACATTTATTCGTATCATAATTGTATTCTTGTCAGTAGAAACCCCCTAAATCTGAAATAACAGCATTACAAAGTTATCAGTATGAGCCGTTTAATAAAAAAAAAATAATAATACATTAATTTGTTAAAGACACAAAATATTGACAAAGAAACAAATGCTTAAAATGTTTGAAATACCAGATATTTTTATTTTTCTGTCTATAAAGAATGTGAAAGATTCTTTCCAAATGTGTATTTTATATAGTCAAGGTTTGTTTTTTTCTAATAAAGGAAATTCTGTTGACCACCACCTTGGGGTGATTGTGAAATTCAAATTCAAAGAGGCTCTATTGGCATGACCATATTAAAACACAGTATTGCCAAAACACTTTGTACAAGGTGGTACCGTTTTTTTAAATGCAAACAATAAAAACAAGCATGTTAACAATATTATGTAATGTAAAATCAAGAAAAGATTAACTGATGGATTACATCAACAATAATACAAAAATAATAATAATATTAATGTACATAACAATATGTGTGTCTGAGGTGTAATGGGAAGTGGCGTAATTCAGCTCTGCAGGTGTTGTTTTTGGTTTTTCTGTGCACCTGCAAGATGCTTTTGAAGCATAAATGCATAACTTCATCTGGGTGTTTGTTTAATTGGGCCGAATCCTGGTAAGAAAGAAGACCCCACACCTCACTACCATATAAAGGAGAATTGCTTCTATGACAGATTTGAGTAATTTGAGCCAGATTAAATTTGGAATATGAATGCAAATTTGACTTTTTATTGCATAAAATGCCCTGCATGCTTTCCCTCTCAGTTCATTTATTGTTAGGTTAAAACTTCCAGTTGAACTTATTTTCAATCCTAAATAGCTGTATTCTGTACAGTTGTCTAGTTTGTGTGTTCCAAATATGAAGTTATACGTGTGTCCCTGGGATCTGGATCTTTTTTTGAAAGATCATTGTCTTTGTCTTTTTCATGTTTACTGCCAGGGCCCAGGTCTGGTAGTACTGCTCGAGCAGGTCATGGTTCTGCTGTAAGCCCTGTTTTGTAGGAGACAGCAGAACTATCTGCGTAAAGCAGGAGTTTGATCTCTGTGTCGTGTAGAGTGAGAACAGGTGCTGTTGATTTCTCTAGGATGGTGGCCAGTTCGTTGATATAGATATTGAATAGAGTTGGACTCATACAGCAGACTATTTCACATCACGCTTCTGAGAGAAACAAGTTGTCCTTTTGTTGCCAGTTTTATAGCTCACTTACTGATTATGTACATTGATTTAATTATGCCATGTTTTCCCCCCTACACCAGATTCAATAACTATGTAAAATAGACCATTGTGCCAAATGGAATCAAATGCCTCTAGAAACATGTAAAGATGTTGTTATTGTTTTGGCTAAGGTGTTTGTTAATTAAGGTGTGTGTGGTGTGAATATGATCAAGTGTGGTATTTTGGTACAAATCCAATTTGACTTTCACTTAAGACATTGTGTTTGGTAAGGATGTTTATGAGTCTCGTATTGATAATGCTACAGAAAAATGTCCCCAGATTGGCCCTAGTGTTCACACAGATGCCTCGGTAGTTATCCGCTTCGAATGTATCTTCGGTTTTGAAAATGGGTGTGATGAGACCAAGATTCCAATTAGTCATTGTACACTGTGGTCTCTTTGGGTGTTTTTCATATGCAAATTGTTACACCTTCAGTCACATATATGTAGTCTATTCCCTTTATTCAGAGTCTGGGGATTTCACCACTCGATTAGCAAGACTGCAAGGGAGCTTTTGCAAACGTGTGTCCACCTCTCATGGACATCCAGTCTAACGTTCATACTTGTTGCCATGACAGCTGTACTGTCTCTTTAAGAGACCCGGAAACGGTTCCTTTCTGTGTGTTCACTGGTCGCGGGTTCCAAACAGACAGCTGAGCTCTCTCCCAGCGATGATATCCCATCCTGCTATCTGGGCTTTTCGAAGCAGTGTGAGGTGCTGGCGACAACGGGCTGTCCTCAGAACGGCTCTGAAGGCCTCGGACGTCAGTGTCTGTCGTTGGTACTCGACCCCAATTCGCGGCGCTGTCACGGGCATGGAGGAGATACTGGCGAGGGTCGTTGCACCTTTACCCACATACGAAACGAGAGACAAATCCCCTCCTCCTCCCGAGTCGAACAGCTTGGAGTTCATGCACTTCTACGGCAGTCTAGACAAGGAAGACAAACTCGGCTTCCTAACGAAACTGTCCCAGGACTTTGGAGTTGACCATAAAAGCGTTTCAGAGCTCGCTGTGAGGCTGTTGGATACTCAGTTACGAGACTTGGCGACCATTTTGCAAGTTGAAGACAGGCTGCGGTACGGCTTGACTCCCCGTTATAAACAGTTGCTTAACCATATAAGCAGAGTCGAGGGGGGAGTGAAGTTTCTGGTGGATCTCCGAGCCGATGTGCTTGAAATAATCTCATCAAAAGCTAGTGAGAGCCCGCACATTAGGGTAATGCATTTGTTTACATTTTCTACGGGTGCTCGCACGAGTCAAGTAGTGCCGTTCGCGTTTAGGCGTTTGGCACCTTTGCCTGAACAGCTGAACCTGAATGTTCAGTACTTTAGAAACATTGTATGTGGCATATTTTACCAGCATTAGCAGTAGGCCGAGTATAGCTGCTTACACAACTCGCCCCCACACTGAGGCACAAACTGCACTTGCTCCCATCACATGGTTCACATTTCCTCACAGCTTGAGTGGCAATGCCCTTTGCCCCATTTTACCATCCTTACCAATCTAAAAGTAACTAAATCTGTTTTTTTTTGTTTTGTTTTTTTCTGTATTTCCTTATAGCTCAGAGTGCTTTTGCAAATAGATCTTTGGCACAAGCACCTGTCAAGTTCAATTTCAGGGCTTCCTTCATATTTCCTGCTCATCTTGGCTAGACATATTCATTTTTGCAGTATTAAGAGCTGCCTTCCACTATTGCTGTAATGCTCTTGTGTTTTAAAAAAAAAAAAAAAAAGACCCTATAATAATGTTTCATTCTATACATTAAGAGGCAAGAGATTCAAGGTGAACGAGCTGAATATATATTAGGAACGTAATTAATATGTTGAATGATTTGTTTCAATACAAATTGAAAATAAAATGGAAACGAAAGGCAGTGGAGAAAAAAAAACTAAAATGTTCCATCACACAGACACGGCCCCCATGCTCTTTGCCCCCTTAACGGCACATTTTTGGCAACTTTTTTTCAGAAAACCCTTTCCAGTCTCTTTTGTTGAGTCAAAAATAATTATAATTTTCAATTCAGTTTAGCACTGGAGTGTAGGAGTGTCCATGCAAATGTTGGATTGAGAGTGAAGTATTTTTTTTTTAGATAGCAAACTGGCTGTCATGTTAATTCCATGCACATAGTTTGTTCAAGAATACCAATTAACTCTGTGGGTTAATCTCATCTAAAGTGTGCACAAATGTATACAAAGTGTGATATGTGCTGTAGATGTTTTGCAATTATGCTCACTCACTCGGTGCAGGGGAAGAGTAATTTGACTTTTCTACTAGCATGTCTTAAGAGTGCAGCTATAATTAAAGTGCACCAAAGGTTGCATAACCAGCTACGTTCTTCCGGCAATATTTGGTTGTCCACAAGATGAACCGGGATGTATGTTTTTAAAGAAATTATTTTTTTACTGTGACAAAGGTTGCAAAGCCGTGGTTTTTACCCATCAGTCTGGCTTGTTTTTTTTTTTTATATGTTGGCTCAGGCCGTATCTCTAGTTTGGATTCATACTGAGTTGCCACTGTCTGAAGCTGCATTTATAAATGGACTAGTGGCTTTGCAGGTCGGAGAATTTCTATTTGTGTGTTACAGGCCACAAGCGGGTCTTTTTATTAAAACAGCAGTATGAGCAAAAGCCCCTATGTGTATAGTAAATGTAGACATAATAAGTACAAAAACCCACCATCTAGAAAAATGCTTTGTTTTAGTATTGAAAAACATAAATTTGTGGCTGACTAATCCAAAGCAAATGCTGCTTCTGTCTTCGCTGAAACGCTGTGTCCACTTTTCTCGCGCTAGATGAGATGCAATAATCAAGATTGCAAAAGTGATGTGTGCACCAGTGATGTGTGCACCATCAAAAGCTGGCATGGTCAAACTAAAACGGCCCTGCTTGAGATTATTTGGGGCCATTTAAAGCAAGCTTACTTATCATGGCGTGCTGTCTTTGGATACTGATTTGAAAGGTTTTCTATCATCTTTAGTAGTCCATTTTTATGCTTTGTTTTGCTTTGGAATAAAGCTTGATTAGGATTTTTCAAAGACCCTGACTTCACTATCGCCAGAGGACTTGTAGCCTCTTCTCTCCTGCTCAATACACATTTTATTCCTGCTGAGAGGTTTTTCCGATGCATTTTATCTCCACAACCAAGGCCCACTGAGACCTTTTGTAGCTTAAAAAGGTCTAAGCTACCTACAGAGTACTCGTACTGAGTGCTGACCACCTTGGTCTTGGGGGTGCACAGCAATCTTTTTCTTGTTGTTGCCAGAATTGATTGAGCTAAAAATGTGAAAAGGTCATGGTAAATATAAAGCTTTTTGTACATGTATTGACAGTATGTGCATACCAGGGGAGAGAAACACTTTCATTCTTAAAAATGACGCAGATAATCAAACCAGCACAGAAACATAGAGGGGAAAAATATGACAATTTACTAAAGTAATGAAAGTTTGGATTTAACAAGGCTGCAAATACTGTGGTTCTTGCAAGTGTCTCTTTGAATTCTACACTAGATTAGTCTCTCTTTGTTGGGTAATTGATTTTTGACGTTCCTCCTCATTCCTTTCTACCTCCGGGCTTTTTATTCCTGTTCACCTCTGCACAAGCCGAGTGGATGAAAGATGTAAAGACAAGTCAGAGACATCGTTTTAGTTGTCTTCCTAGGATTTCAGTATCAGTGAGGCTATTTTTTCCCCACAGACAGGCTGCCAGGCTGACAAGTGGCACCCAGCCTACTGGAGTAAAAGTATTGGCACACTCTGAGTTTGACCTGTGAACACTTTGGCAGTCTTTGGTCATTTGGCCTTGGATAGACAGAGTGTTCCTTCCAGGCAGTGCAGTTTCCATCGCTCTCTATAATCACAAAATAACTGCAGCTCAAGGTAACAGAAGCTGTATCAGCTCACAGCATCAGAGCCTCGCTGCATTGATACAGCTCCAGTGTCAAAAAGTATTGCTTCATTTTCCTTCTAATGGAGTGCAGGATTTTCTTCTTTTCTCTTTCCTCCTTTTCCTCTGTGCCCCTCCTAACCTCAGGCTTTCGACCCTTCCATTTCAAAAGACTTCATCTTCTGCTAGGTCAATAGAATACACATTTCAGTTTGGCCTTCCTTTTGTGTGGGTGAGAATTGGCTACCCAAGGCAGAGGCTGCATTTTCCACAGAAATGCCGGCCTGGGATTATCGGGCCGTCATAGATTATTTCTCCTCAGGCAATTTTTGAGGTTAAAGGAACACACATACACACACAGCATCACATAAGTAGTGATGGAAGTTTTGCTAAACTTTTTTTTTTTTTTTTTCCTGAGTTTTTTTTTTTTTTTTCTTTGATTTGCTCCCCACCCAACAGATTTGTTTTTTAGCGTGAAACCTCTCAACCATAGAGCTGAATAATGCAGAGTCAGATGCATATTTGTGTGGAAGAATTTCCAAATTTGTTAGCTTTGGTTTTGATCGTTTTTTTCGCAGAGGATTTCAGCCAGTAGCTTTTCCACCATGACTGTACTTGAGCTTGTTTGTATTAGCTACTCTTATAACCGACAAGCCAGCATTAAAGTAAGCCCGGAGTGAAGTCATACGACGGAACAGCCAATATAAGCTGTATTTATGTGCGTGAGCGTGTTTGAGTGTGCGCACCACCGTGCGCTTGTTTGTGTGTCTGCGAGAGATTTGCTTTAAATGAAGTCTGACCTTTTGCGGGAGAACAGGCCTGCTTTGAAATGGCAAGTTGTTCATTGAAGTGCTTCCTCTGCACCCATTGCAAGCTCAAACAAATCACTACTCATAATGTGAAAACATTCAAACAGCATACAGACACCCAGGGGACCATACACCCCGCAGTGTGTAAGACGCCGGTATGGGATTGTTTATAACCGCCAGAAAAACTTGAGCAACTTGGCTGTCAGTCAATAAGTTGGCGCTTATGAGATTTCTCTCAATAAAAGTGGTCCATAAGGCTGTAAAGACTGTTTATCTACTTTTTCTTTAATAGTCATGTAAAAGCTGCAATTTCTAGAAAATGCTTTTATGGTGTTTTGTTTTTATGAGATGGAAAAGAATGAAAAATTCAACAGTAAAAGGAAAG
This sequence comes from Bovichtus variegatus, assembly GCA_943593645.1. Lineage (NCBI taxonomy): Eukaryota > Metazoa > Chordata > Actinopteri > Perciformes > Bovichtidae > Bovichtus > Bovichtus variegatus. The sequence continues at coordinate 4,559,423 of CALSCE010010634.1, forward strand.
TGCTCAACTTAATGTAGCAATGACCATGACCTTCTTTATCTTATTCATCATGTGAATATAAGATTCACTTGCATACCAGAGTTTTATTCATACATTATATAGTGCCTGCACTAATATGAAATACAAATGCACTGTCCTGCTTTCTTTTTTCAGACGGCCCGGCTGCTGAGCTGTCTCAACAAAGGAAAGAATTTGGTGAATTTTCAATTATCAGCTGGACGTGGATGTTAATTCTAAACTCTCCCCTTCTTTCTCTCCCAGGACCTGAATGGCACGCTGAAGAGCTTGCTGTCTGAGTGGTTCTCTGTAGGTCTGCTTCGACTGGAGAGGATCACCTGGCAGTCCCCCTGCGAGATCCTGCAGAAGATCAGCCAGTAAGGACCTTCGTGCTCCCTCATACTGTGCTTTTCGTCTTACTTACTTTTTTTCTTTCTGTCTCTTCCTCTTTCAATTCATCACAGTCTCTTCTCTCTTTAGAGCACAGTAAGGAAAACTGACCGTTTGCTAAACCCCTACCCTGAACAGTGATTGTCCAATCATAGCTTAACAGACGTAACTAGACACTTTTCCACATACCAAAACAGCGTGCGTGACATTTAAGTTTTAATTCAGCCTTTCCAAAACCAAAACTGCTAAAGTGTAACCAATGGGTTGAACAGCGTGTTTAACTTAGGCAGCAACCACCAGGTCTGAAAAGTGAAGCAGATGCAGAAGTGCATTAAGCTCCACTGGTTGCAAAAAGTCCGATTGTATAGAAGTCTATGAGAAAATTTACTTTTTTTTTTTACTACTCGCGTGATTTAGTACACAGGACAGTTGTTTCTCGGGCTGCACAATATGAAGAAAATACGTGATACAATGTTGAATATCGCAACAACGATATTATAGTTGCATTTTAAAGTTTTCGACTGATACTTGACACCGCAATGACAATTTAAAAAAAAAAATAATAATAATAATAATATTAAAAATAAATAAAAAATAAAATAAAAGATTTATTGTGCAGTCCTAGTTGTTTTTAGGAGCAAAATGAGGTGTATTTTAAAATCTTGCTTTTCTTACCTTTTTGTCTGAAGTAAAAGGATTGTAAGAGTAAATCTGCCCTGTTCTCACTGTCATAACATTGTCAGCCGTTGCAACAGTAACTAAGGAGGGCGGGGCTTAGCAAACGGTTAATTGGAACTGAAAGACTAACTATCAGCCCTTTTGCCAGGTATGAGGCAGTACACCCTGTACGGAACTGGAGTGACCTGAAGCGCAGAGTGGGGCCATATCGCCGTTGTTATGCCTTCACCCATGCCGCCATGCCAGTAGAACCCCTGGTTGTGCTACATGTGGCCCTCACTGAAGACATCTCTGATAACATTCAGGTTAGAAGAAACTGCAGGCTGTTGTAATGGTTTGTCTTACCTTACCACACCTTGGTGGATAGTTAAACATCTGGGATTTACTACTTTGTCCCTCCTCTCAGCTGACAAATGGATTATTGCTGTATGAAAAACAATACCGAGACTTTTTAAACTGCATATCCCTCTGGGAGCAGCCTCCACAGTGCTGACTCCCTTTACTTACAGCGAGGGAGGAAAAGGGGGTTTGACAACACTATATCCATAGTTTTGCTCCAGCAGCTCTGACATGGCTGTAAGAGACTTCCACCTTGGCTGCAGCTACGTAGCTAAGAACACTGAGAATGGGCTTGTATCTGGATGAGTGACTCAACAAAAATGTGTGTTTTTCTCTTAGAGCATCGTCCGCGAGTTCGCCACTCTCGACTCCGAGGAAGACGTGAATAAGATAAATGCAGCCATCTTCTACTCCATCTCCTCCACCCAGGCTGGACTTCAAGGGGTGGAGCTGGGAAACTACCTCATCAAGAGGGTGGTGCGAGAACTGCAGGTGAGTGCGGCTGGGATACGCAATGTAGTGCACATTGGTCAGCAAAAACAACTGCGGATGCAGCATTTTAATAAATAAAATTTAAGTTTTTTCTTACATTTTTACTCGTCACTCTCATTTCAAACACTGGCCTCTGCATAAACTGCAACATTTAACTATTTATATACTCTTTGAAATAATAATGATTTAAAATTTGAGGATGGAAATAATTATGCTGTGATGTTCTGATAAACTATCTGCATCGTGTATTGTCTAATTCGAAAACACGTTTTCATTTTGACATGAAAGATGAGGCAATGGAATTATTGCATTTTGTTTTGATGGTTTTACTAATTAAAACGCTGTGAAATTAGAGCCAAAGCCATTGGAAAATACTGTAAAAGAAGAATTAATTGAATCTATTTTATTTGAATTCCTATAAAGACTTGACTTTGGTAAAGCGGAGGTAAGGCATAAGATCACAGATGAGGCAAAGTCATACACTTTATCGAATAACTACTAAGCACCCAGTCTTATCTGAAGCTTTTAAAGCACCCTGTCCCATTATAGCTATACGTAACACCTCATCATTGACAGGTCACACATGACACATGCACAGATGCAGCCGTTAACTCCTGCAGAGCTCCTCTGCTCCTCCCTTTTTATGGTGGAGGAGCAAACAGTGTTGTTCGCGTCCTCAGGATGTTTCACACTGTATGACTCACCTGCTGAATTCAATTAAAAGGCTTCACGGTAGCCTTCAGGTGTGGCTCAGCTGGCCCAGCGTTATGCCGGCGAGAAATGTAGCTGTGGCGGACTATCTTTCTGTTTTGGTCTCCGGGCTCAGTAAATCATAAATCTCTCGCTGATTCTAGCACTTGCTTATACACACATGAACGCATGCACACATAAACAGAGCAGTAGTCACTAGACGGGCAGTAATGCAATCTCATTCATCCCTCTCAATAAGTGCAGAAGAGCCCTTCATGTCGGGCCTCTCCAGCTAGCACTTGTTAAACGAACATTGAATGAACATCAAAAGCCACTCTACCCAAGAGATGGGAAGCATCTCTTTACAGTGTATCCCCATACAAATCAGATCTCAGAGATTTAAGCTACTTCCACCTTTGTTACATGACTGTTTTGATTGGTGCAAGCTTTTCACTTATTTGCGTTTCTTTAAATGGCAGCATACGTTTCAGAGATGCGCTCAGCAGATATTGTGTTGTGTTGTCTACTTTTAGCGTTGAACTGTTTGTGTCCGAGGTTAGAAAGTAGGTTATGTAATTGCACTGTGTTGTAAAAGCCTCATGGATGTTGGTGAGGTCTGCTGGCTTTGCAAGTTGGCATCTTCTTCGGTTGTCTTTGTTGTCTTTCCTAATGCAAAAATAATAACCTAAAAGAAGATCAGTAAGTACCAAACAGTGATGTTGGGCAAAAAAGGAATTAGAGATAGAGAGATAGAAAAAAGAGACAGTTTCTACTCTGCTTTTTAAATTATTAATACTCTATTATGATTAATACAGTCCGTGGTTCTTGGGGGAATAAATGTATATCTGTTTTTGCTGGGTCTGTTTGTTTGTATTAGATATTTATATTAACATCAATCTTCCATTTTAATATATATTGAAATATTTGTGTATCTATCTATCGATCTATCGATATCTATATATATGGATATATATCGATATCTATATATATATGGATATCGATATCTATATATATGGATATATATCGATATCTATATATATATGGATATCGATATCTATATATATGGATATATAT